>ML791171.1:83386-141515 GCA_009831015.1 Picea engelmannii
ATCTGCATCTTCCATAACTGGTAGTTTTGGCCATTAAATTTCTCGACCCTAAACTTTCCATCTTCCGACATTGCTCCCACTCGAACCAGGAACCCTCTTTTCCTGTGAGTTACCTTATGCTCTAATACCAGTTGTTAGAAAAAACAGGACCGCGAAGAAATAAAATAAAACAAATGCGGAAATAAAACACAAAAGATACACAATACAAGAGAGACACAGATTTACGTGGTTCACCCAGTGTGGGCTACGTCCACCAGAGAAATTGCCAGGTCCTTTCTTTATTATTATCCAACAAAATGAAGGGATACAACCTACARCAAAACCYRYTGTAACTTCCTCTTCTTTCTCTCACAGTCTCCTCTCTCAGAATACAATACTCACCAACATACATAGCCGCAATACATTTCCCTCATAAAAGAGGGTTGCCTTCTAGGGAAAAAAACCCTAACATAATCTCTATCATTAGATCTGCGAATTTATAATGAACGGTCTAGATTTACAATGAAATTACAATATACTTTTACAAGGAAATTTTTGCTTCGGGGGCTTCGCCCCCGAACCCTCACTGGGGGGCCGCTTGCCCCCGTACTCCCCAGCCGGGGGGATAGCTCCCCCGGACCCCGCAGAGGGGGTACCCCCCCTTTGCACTCCCCCGCATGGAAGAGTGTACATACTTCTGGGGTGTAAATATTTCATGGGGTATAAACATGGCTGAAAGTAAAATACCTCTAAATCAGGAAGATAATCAGGCTCCACAACCAACAGTTGCAAGCGTATCTACTTCTTACTTCAATGTTCCTTAGAATCTAGGAGATAACATCTACACAAGGAAATACTTCTGGATGTATTGCTACTCTGAAGATCCCCGATTTTCAGATATTCTTGAACACTTGAAGCTCATTTGGGTCTTCAGTTTCGATGGAGAAATTTGTTTTTTTGAACATGTGATAAATCTCTCCCCATTTCAATGTATCTACATCCTTCTCCAAAATCCATGTTGTATCATCATATATGGCCCTGATAATCTCTATCTCTCCTCCTGCTTGCTAGGCACTGCAAGGGGCCTCGACCTCAGATGCCTTGCTTGTCGTTTTCTTTCGGGGTGACATGTTCGAACCTGCCATGAAAAATACGTTTAGGGTGCATATTAGGGTAAAATGTACCATTCAATGCAACTAAATGATTAGAAATACATGTTGAGGTCATTTCCCGCTTTCAAAACTTTCCCTCCCCTTTTCTATTCTCCCGAATTCTTTTCTCCCTTTCTTTCCCCCCTTCTACACTTACTCTTTTTTCCCTTTTCTTTTTTCCCTCTTACTATCCCTTTCTAGTTCTAACACTTATAAGTCACATTTTTAGACCGCGGGTTCCCGGGTTGGAGGAATTACAATTTCTCACCTCCTTCTACAACTTCACATCACGAGTCCGACCGATCACTGTGTTGTCTCATACTTAGACGATTCTACGATCACGGGTTCCTGAGTTGACGGGATCGAGCTTTCATGTTCTCATGTTCCATGATAGACACATTGCACCAAAGAGTTATGTGATCTACATTTCAATCCCCAGATTCCCCGAATTGCCTAAGTGTCATTCCGCCTACATGAGTCCATCTGACTGTCATTCCTTCCCATACTTAGCCAATTTTATGCCTCATACCACCACGAGCTCTTAGGTTCGTGGGTTCCTGGGTTCACAAAAATCTCAAATCACATATTGTCCCCGTCCGTCCCCGCCACCCTCACACCCTTCCCAATGCACATTTACTATGATTTCAATGCTAATAACTTACCATACATGTTTGAAAGGATGGTCATTAATAAGCGAAAGGCTCAAGGAGATCTCCTATTTAAACACATTAAAATAGGATTTACGAAGGATTATATCATCTCCCTCCAACGTTCATTCCAAACATAATTTGGAGCAAGGGAAAGTTCTCGTCGACTTATCACAGCAACTCAACAACAGTTCTATGGAGATACATTGAATATTTTCAGGCGCAAGGATCAGAGTTTTCAGTGGTCTAGGGCATATTCCTATTATTCATCCCCTTCTGCCCAGAAGGAAATAATCTGGATGTCTAGAATTTCTCGCCTAGGTTGTGTCCCGAAAGTTTTTGATTTTAAGGAGTTGGTCACCTAGTGTGCTGAGAGATATATTCCAAGCCAGTAGATCATTCAATTGTGGGACCATTCCCCTGTATCTCTATCACCTTAGTCTTTTCATAAGATGTTGAGGCTTCCCGAGCCAACACTCACCTTCAAAGGTGAATATTGCAGGGAGTTCTTAAAAAGGCATGACAATGGATTTGACCTCTTACCTGGATTCATAGAGAACCCAACGTCTGTCCTCGAGAACATCACAATATTGCAGGTTGTCTCATTTAAAAATCCCTTCCAGGAAATGGCATGGATTTTTACGAGGATAACAGGACAAGAAACCAAGACCAACATCTCTTGGATGATTATTTACATTCTATATTTTACGATCAAAGAATAGGCCATTTTCGATTGGGGTAAGTTGATTTCCTTTGAAATGTCTTCCCAATTGGCGCAATACAAGAAGGAGAATAAATTCTTTATGTCATCTTATTTGGTTTTCGCGATAGAGAATTGCTGCCAGTTCTTGATATTATCTGTGTGTAAGAAGGTAAACTGTGAATTCGACCCATTAACCTTTTGGTATCAAACATTGTGGAGGCACAAGGCCTCCCAACATTTTTATGAAGTTTTTAATGATTTTGTCTTATTTTTTAAATGTTTTCTATTTGGAAAGGACGCTCCCTGGATGTCCAACCAAGCAAGTAAGTTCCTAGATACGAAGGGAACACTAGAACAAATGGATAATTATAATGTTATAAAGATTTTTAGGTCCAAGGAAAATACTTCCTTCCTTTCGTGCCACATATCTGGCAAAATGTTTGTTGTTGAAATAACAAGGCAGTACAACTATTGGTTGCATTTTTTCCATGAAAAGAGAAAAAATCAATTCTTACCTCTGCCTTGGAAAGTTGGGGATTTCATATTCGGAAATATGAAGAAGATTGATGAATTCGTGGGCCACTTCCATAGCCTCAATTTAAAATATGTTTAAAAAGTAAAAGGGTTCGACCCTAGTGGTATTTTTGTAGAACATCTATTGGTTGTTGGTTTCAACAATTCTTTCATTAATGTTATTTTGAATGAAGACAGAGACAATGATTCAGGCACTCTTGCTTGTGACATTGATGACGTCGAAACAATACTCAACACCAATGAGTAATACAAACATAGAGGAAAAGGTTCAGGTGAGAAAAGTGTCCAATCCCTGACTGTCACTCCAAAGAGTACAACATCTCGAAGTAGCGCTCCAACAACCCACCAAATTAAGAAAGTAACTCACAGTTCTTCAAGTGGAGGAGGAGATAAGAACCCTCCTTCTGGAAAAATTGAAATTTCTCATAAACTTCCCTTGAGGAAGAAAAGAAAAAACATTGTGCAAGAAGAGTAGGGACCTCGAGGAAAAAGTGATATCCATGACCTCTCCCTCAAGGATATGGAACTCGAAATTGACATAGAGAAAGTGTTCCCCAACATCGACCAGCTGGAGAACACTTCTCACCAGAACCCTCAGATGGAAATAATTGAGACCAAGACCTTCAACGAAGAAGAGTCTTTGGCATTTCAGAGCGTTGTTTTTGACAACGAGTCCGAAAATTTGATTATTAAGAAAATATATGTAAAGAATAAGAAGGGGAAATCTTGTTCAGAGATTAACCTATGGAACATGCGGCCTTCCCAAATTTCCCAGATACACCGAGCAACTGGAGATGCTCTATACAATTCTATTGGAGGCATTGAAGTAGAGAATTTAAGGTTAAGGGAGAGAATCAAAGAATTGGAGGAAGCTTTAATGCCCCTTCTAGTAATTTCTATTCCTTTAGCAATGATTAGGCCTACCACACCTGCGGAAAAATTAAAAGGATCGGCAAGCCTTCTCACATTAGCCCGAGGCTATGTGGAAAATAACATCAAGAAAATAATGGAATTAATAATAGAGGCTTGGGATATGTCAAAGAGCATGGTCTCTTTTTGAATGAGAGAACACACGTTTCATGAATATCTACAGGAAGATTTGAAAAATGAGGAAGGTTTCTACCTCGATGCGGTTGTACCATTTGGTGTTAAAGTTACCAATATGACAGAATTGAGAAGAAGAGAGGAGGATCTCCCTTCTTTGAACCGGATAAAACAATTGAACGCATGCTAGAAGGAAAAGGTTAAAAGCCTGAATATTATTGTTCAAGCATGCAACGAAGACATAACCAGAAGAGAGGAATTATTCAAGAAGCTAATTGAGATAGATCTAGATGGCAACACCAGTGAGGTCCAAGACCCAAAATTGATACTCAACTCATTGTTCTTAACCAAGCAAGCATTTGATGAACAAGTTGAGATATTTAAAGGGTTATCATTTGAAAAATTATATGGCATTCTTGAATATGGTGAAGATGACGTGGAAAACTGGCTAGTTGATTATTCGATTAAAAATCAAGATATTGAAGAAGCTTTGCAAAACATTTCTATTGATCTAAGGGACTTGGAAGGCAAACTCTTCAATATAAAAATCTAGCATGAAATCAACGTGGCGCTAATGAGGAGCTACATTGAGGAGTGGTTCAAAAAGGTTGTCGACAAGCTTCCCAATGAAGGGCAAAGGATGGTTGAGATGGTTCTTGTAATCACCGAGGAGAGCCATAAAAGGACATCAAAGAGAAAGTGACAAAGAAGGAGATATCATCATAGTAAGTTCATATTGATCATATCTTTCTGTCTTTATCAAGCTCTTCATCGAGTTACTCCACATCTTTAAATATAAATGTTTAATTGAAGACTAATATTTTCCTTTTTCTTCTTTCCAGTTCGTCCTGCCTTCCACCTCCCACTTTCTTATTTCTATGAGCTTCATTCTTATACATATTTTATTTATGGTCTGTGGGAGCCCCAATCCCAGTCATTATGACAAACACATTTTAATTTCAGAGAATATGTATTGAACTATATCTTTTTAGAAATTCCAAGAGAGCTATTTTGGGAACAATCTTGGCTGTACTTTGTAACCCAGTTTTTCTGAATATAAAGTATTTGAGGTTGATCTATCGTTATCTCCATTTGAGTTTTCCATGTATTACTCTGTCAAAGTTCTCTTATGCATGCAGATCATTTTCTTTTAGTTTTTATGTGATCAAAAATCTATATCCCTACTATGATGGATGTGAGGAAGTTTTGTTTATTTTATTTAAATGTATGAATGTTTGTGTTTCCTGGTCCATTCTCAGGAACTCTCTTTTTAAAAGAAAAATAAAAATATTTCCCATTTTCTGTTATATCTATTTTACTTTCCTTTGACGAACTTCTTTAAAAGTCCCACATTTATAAATTTTAGACAGAGGAGTACCACCTCTATAAAAATGCAGGAGGATTTGCATCCTCGTGAGGTTGTAATTTATAAATATAGAGAAAGGAAATCTACTTGGGTTCATAGTTTCCAAAGACGGAATGATTATCGATCCCGAAAGAACCCAAGCTATTACCAAACTTTCCCCTCCCTCCTCCAAAAAATCCATGCAATCCTTTTTAGGCAAGATTAATTTCGTCAGAAGATTTGTCCCAAGTTTCTCAGAAATGGTAATACCTTTACATAATTTAATTAAAAAGGATGTTCAATATCATTGGGGACCCCAAGAAAGTCAATCTTTTGATTCTATTAGAAAAACAATAACATAAGCTCCTTCCTTGATGAGTCCTGATTTTTCGTGGGATTTCACTCTTTACACTTTTGCCTCCGACCAATCTTATGTTGTTGTGTTAACACAAAAGAATGTTGAAAGAAATGAAATCCCCATTTCCTTCATGAGCTCATCTTTCAAAGGGGCAAAAAATTGAGAGGAGGATTTTTATCCTTTCCCTTTTGTATATTATTTCTTTTGTAAACTTTTTTTTCTTTTCAAATGGAGTAACAGATGGTTGGAATCTTTGGGAGAATGGACGAGTATTTTCAAAGAAGAATATGGAATTCTAGGTTGCTTAATGGCTTTTGTCCTATGAGTAAAATGGTTTTATTTTCATTATAATATCTTCATATTCTTTGAATAATTGATTATGCATTGATTTAAATTAGCTTTAGTGTTTTTTATCAATACATGGTTAATTGCTATCATTTATATATTAATTTTTTCAATCTTTAAGAGTCTATTATCCCAAAAGTTCTTCCTCGACCATATGATGAACATATTTTGTTGAAAGTATATGAGAAAACAATTTACTCTTTGGATTTTGTGCTTTTGTAGATTGTGCAATGTTAACATTGTTTCTCATATAATTTCTGAATATGAAACTTTATTTGTATTGAACTAGTTTTAGACTGTTTTGCATATAATTTTTCATGTCATGCTTTTCTTTATGTTGTTCATTATCTTTTGGTTTAGTTTATATATCTGTGACTGATCATCTATTCAAGTATTTTGAGTTTACATCTGATGCTAGATAGTTGGTAACACCATTCATGAGAATTGGAATTTCTTTCATTTTCAGTTATTGGACATTTCAATGTCACAAGATATATAATTATTTGTCTTTTTGTCGTTATAAACTCGCTCCAGAATATGAAACACTTCCTTGAATTTCTTTAGCAAGTATTATGCTTGCTTTTGTCATAGGTTTACACTTGACACATGTTAATAGGAGCTCATACAAATACATAGAGATGAATTTATCTTAGTACTGTTGATCAGTGAGAGGTTAGTAGGTGTGTTGCTTTATTTTATTCAGATTTGTTTATATATTAATGAGACGATGAATGCATTAATTATCTTTGACTGTTTCTGTGTCATTGTTTCAATTGTATTTGCTTAGTATTTATTAGTTTGAAATATTTAAACATTAAAAAAAACAAAAAGATTTATGTTCTTACTTTATCTTATTTTGAAACATTATTATGAACATTCATTTTCTCAAGATTTCAAGTAAACCTTGTAAACTGTATATAGATTGTTTATAATCATTTGTATATTCACGTTTCTTTTTAATAAACATTAGTAAGTAATATATCATTTGTTAGAATCATAGCATTTATATTAGTTTCATTTCTTTTATTATTTTTAGGACTTTAGTTGGCCAATGGAGCCATTAAACCCGTCGGGTCATTTCATTCCAAACGACTTGGGTTATTTAGACAACCCTGGTTCAGATTTGACCTTCTAGTTGATGGTGTGTCACCTATGCCCGTCAACACCTCCTCACAGACTTCACCTAGATCGGGCTGAGGAAGAATGAAAGGATATGAGATTTTAATCTTAGGTTCAATAAGACCTTGAGTAGAATCCCAGAAGAAAAAAGACCAAATTATCCGGTCATTCTTGGTTGTTATAAGAATGCAATGTCCCCAAATGTAAAATATTCCATCAAAACATCCCAAATGGATACTTTGGAGGAAGCAATGACTAAGGCCACTGAGATGGAAGAAATTATGATTGAAACGAGCGTTGGCCACGGCATTATACTAGGAAGAGTACAAAGGTAGATGGGAGGATTGAATATTGATAATCAAGGAGCTTCCAAATCAAGAAAGAATGAATATTTTAAACCTCGGGCAACTTAGAATAAAATGGCGGGAGGAGGATTTTTTAAGGGAACCATACCTGACGTAAAGGTTGATCCTGTGGCAGCACAAGAAACAAAGCAAAGAATTGAAATTGCACAGATGAATAGAACCATCAAACAGATGAAGAACGAAATAACCAGGATGAGAAGGGGAGATAATTACATGCAGACCCCAAGAATGCCAATTCCCAAACAAAGGAGGAACCCTCCCCTCGAAAACAGAGTCAGATTCGAGAATACTAAATACCCACTGAGACCAAGGGTTCCCAGATAGCCTACCCCAAATGCGGTTGTTTTGGATGATGTCTATGACGAATAATTGACCAAGCAAGAATGTTATTACGTACCTGATGAAAGTTTCAAGACCGTGTAGATGGACAGGTGTGAGACATCCATGTATATATGTGGAGAGGGAAACAACGATCCTAACTCGTAAGAAAACATCTCCCAAACAAGCGGGTTTGTAAATAGACCAAACAATAAAGGCGACTCCAACTAAGAAAAACAAAAAGGAAAAGAAAAGGAAAATAAAAGGAAAAGTCCAATGAAAAAGTGTCAAATGAGAAGGTGACAGTTGGAACCACAAGACAACACATGGTGTCAAGCTCAACTTAGATGACATATAATTTCATGGAGGAATTAAGTAAGTTGAGAATAACCTTTCCTTTTATGAAAGTGGTGAAGATTCCTCAGCAAAATCAGAACATCTTGAAGTTGTTGGATGATCCATCAGAAAGAACTGAATTTGTTGTTACCACACCGAAACAGAACCAGAGCCTGTCGACTGCTAAGCTGAGAGGTAAATGTATACTCTTCTACATCTCAATTGAAAACCATGATGTTGCATTACATAATTGTTTAGTTGATATTGGTGCGACAAATAATATAATGCCACTTGTGGTCATGGAAGCGTTGGGCATGAGTTGCACTAAGTATTATGAAACTGGAGAGAGCATATATACCATCGATTCTAGAAAAGTGTCAACATACAGAGAAATCAAGGATTTTTATGCCTGGATTACAACAACTCCCCATATCATCACAATTTTTAATATTATCGTGGTAGACCCGCCCCTAACATATATTGGACCTCCATGATCAGTGGATACATAATGAACGACGACAGTTGTATGATGCTACCAGGAAAAGAGGGAGCAATGATTAAAGTACCTTGTGAGCCCAAAAAACCTCTCTCCTTCAAGAAGAAGGATAATGAATTAATGGAAGATTACACACACGTCGGGATTAGAAACTATGCTATCTTGGAAATGGAACAGAATGAAAACCTAGAACGAGATCAAGACTTGGAGGGCCCATAACGTTGCTTTAAATGATACTAGAGAATGTCATTCGATGGAGCATGTTCGAAATCGGGGAACATAGTTGGAATTGTTCTCATAATCCTAGAAAAGACGACGCATCCTCACACTATAAGACTAGAGTTTCCATGCATGAATAATGAGGAAAAATACAAAGCTTTGATCCAGGTGATGATCCTTGCACAAGGAATGAAAACAGAACATATCATTGTGACTGGAGATTCAGATTTGGTCATCAATCAGGTTACACAAAAGTATAAAATCAAAAAGGAAAGACTTAAGTTGTATTTCAAAAGAGTTAATGAACTGATGGAATCTTTCATCTATTTCAATATTGCTTTCATTACAAGGGATAATAACCATAAGGCCGAGTCGCTAGCTTTGGTGGCTTCATTATCAAATCCATACGATGTCCTGAGCAAAACATCTTTCCAGGTGGAAAGGGCCTTTAGGCCATCCGTGCCCGATAATATTGAGTACTTGCAAGTGTTTGACAATGATGAACAATTAGAGAATTTTTTGTTAAACAATAATGATGAAGAAGATGATAAAGTGATTACCATCCCAAAAGACTGCATACAAGCTGAATCTTTGTTCACAAAAGACGATCATGCCAAGAATCTTCTTGAAGAAGTTTCAGTTCGAAAGGTGCAAGAGACAAGAAAAGTCAATATTGGAACGAACCAGTCCCCGAAATATGTCAATTTGGGAGTCAATTGCACCCCGAAGAAGTTGATCAATATGTCTCCTTATTCAAGGAATATATTGATGTCTTTTCTTGAACCTATGATGACTTAAAGGCTTATGACAAAACAATATTCCAGCATATCATTCATTTGAGGGAAGAAGCCAAATCGGTGAAACAAAAAATAAGAATGATGAATCCCAAGTTGAAGCCTCTGGTAAAAATTGAGTTGGAAAAGTTGAAGAAGGCATGGATAATCTATCCCATCAGACATTCAGACTGGATTTCAAATCCAGTGATTGTCAGGAAGAAGACCAGGGAAATCTGAATGTGTGTCGACTTCATAGATCTTAACAAAGCGAGCATAAAAGATAATTTTCCGCTGCCCAACATGGAGTTTCTACTACAACAAGTTGTGGGATCGACATGCATGTCTATCTTGGACGGTTTCTTTGGATATAATCAAGTTTTAGTGGATGAGGAAGATAGATCAAAGACAACATTTATCACACCATGGGTAACATATGCATACGCTAGAATGCCCTTTGGTTTGAAGAATGTTAGAGCAACATTCCAAAGGGACATGGATCATGTGTTCAGTGGACTAATAGGAAAGTTCATGGCAGAATACCAAGATGACTTGAAAATTCATTCAAGCAAAAGGGAGGATCACATCCATCATTTAAGAAAAGTCTTTCAAATATGTAGATTATACGATGTCTCTCAACCCAAAGAAATGCTTGTTCTTTGTGACTCAAGGCAAGCTGTTGGGCCACATTATATGCAAGGAAGGGATTTACATTGACCTGGAAAGAGTTAAATCTATTAATGAACTCAACCCCATGACATCCAAGAAGGGAGTCCAATCATTCTTCGGGAAAATTAATTTTGTTCGAAGATTTGTTCCTGATTACGCAAGCATCGTAAAACCCATCAATTTGTTACTGAAAAAAAAGCATAGGTTTGAGTGGATAGTAGATACTAAGGAAGCATTCAACAATATCATTGGGGTCATCACCACTTCTCCCATCCTCATCAGTCCATATTTTCAAAGGGATTTTATTATCTATTCATTTTCTACAGAGGCAGTTGTCGTGTCTGTCCTCACTCAGAAAATTAGCAACAAAGAAGAGCTCCCCATAAGTTTTATGAGAAAAAATCTACATGACTATGAGTTAAGGTATTCAGAACTCGAGAAACGGGCTTTGTCTCTTGTAAAAGTTGTGGAGCACTTTCAGACTTATATACTAAACTCTCATGTTATTGCATATGCCCCCTCATCCCCCATCAAGATGCTTCTAAATCAATAGTGGAGAGAAGGGAAATGGGCCAAGTGGTTACAAACAATTCAAGAGTATGATATCGAGATCAAACCATTGAAGGAAATAAAAGGACAAGGATTATGTAAGCTTATGGAGAATGGGGACTCAGTCTATGGGATGATTTCAATCTCAGTCGGGGAACCATTAGCTGATTTAGAATGGTACAAAGACATCATATTCTATTTAAGATACGGGCAATTCCCTATTACAATGAGTTCCAAGGAGAAAAGGACACTCAAGATGAAGGTGAACCAATATGTGTTGATTGCTGATATACTTTTCAGAAGAAATTTTGATGGTATACTACTGAGATGCGTCGATGATAATCAAGCTACAGGACTGATCAAAGAATTCCATGAGGGAATATGCGGTGGAAACTTTGCACCCACTGCAACCGCTCACAAAATAATTAGAGTGGGATTCTACTGGCCATCAATATTCAGGGACTCGTACGCTGCAATAAGCAGATGTTTGTCATGCCAACAGTTCTTAGGAAAAATGAAGAAAGTTGCGATGCCTCTGCAACTGATTATGGTGGAACAACCATTTTCCTAATGGGGACTTGATGTCATTGGGTTGATTAATCCAAAATCTAGAAAAGGGCACATGTACATTCTAACAACTATTGATTATTTCAAAAAATGGCCAAAAGCGGTGGCACTGAAGAAGGTCGACGCTGAAGAATTGATTGGATTCCTCAAGGACAACATTCTGTTGAGGTTTCATGTCCCTGATAAATTTATCACAGACAACAGTTCGATCTTCATTGGGTCAAAATTCATGGAGTTTTGCAGAAAATATGGGATCATCATGGGTCAATCTTCGAATTATTATCCACAAGGAAATGGCCTTGCCGGATCCACGAACAAAACACTTGTGTGGATATTGAAGAAAATTGTTGATGGAAACCAGAAGAATTGGCATATGAAGCTGACAGAAGCATTATGGGCAAGAAGGACAACCCCGAAGGATAGTACCGGGATGACTCTGTATCTATTGGTTTATGGGAAAGAGGAAAAAATTGAAATTAACCTTGAGCTTAACGCATTGATCTCCGTGGTTAATAGTGAAGATACGAAAGATACTTCATCTACTCAGAAAAGGCTCAATCAATTGCTAAAGATGGAGGAGGAACGAAGAAAAGCCATGAATCAGACTTCTTAGAGGCAACAGATCATCAAAAAATATTTTGATCAAAGCACAACTATGAAGAACTTTCATAAGGGAGAACTGGTACTGCTTTGGAACAAAGCCAAGAAAAAACCGTCCATGCACACGAAGTTCGAAGAAATCTAGATCTGACCCTATGTCGTCGAAAAGATATTGGGCTTCAACTCATATATGCTCCAAGACATGAAAGGAAAAATGTTAATGTTGCATGTCAATGGGAAACATCTGAAAGGTTTCTTCTCCTAACACTTTTTTCGTTCTCATTGTACATAATTTTATTTCTAGTTTGTATATTCTTAATCTGACTCCATAACCCAATGGGCGGAAGCACCTGGTCACAAGAGATTCTGGACTCTTGAAAACCCACAGGGGGTCATCATCCCATAGTTGGAGCTCATTGTTGAGGTCATTTCCCACTTCCAAAAAATTCCCTCCCCTTTTCTATTCTCCCGAATTCTTTTCTCCCTTTCTTTTCCCCCTTCCACACTTACCCATTTTTCCCTTTTCTTTTTTGCCTCTTACTATCCCTTTCTAGTTATAACACTTAGTCACATTTTTAGACCATGGGTTCCCAGGTTGGCGGACTTACAATTTCTCACCTCTGTCTACAACTTCACATCACAAGTTCGACTGATCGTCGTGTTGTCCCATACTTAGCCGATTCTATGATCGCAGGTTCCCGGGTTGATGTGATCGAGCTTTCATGTTCCTGTGTTCTGTGATAGACACGTTGCACCAAAGCATTTCACTATCTACATTTCGATCCCCGGACTCCCCGAACTTCCTAAGTGTCATTCCACCTACGTGCGTCCATCTGACCGCTGTGTCGTGTTGAAATTACTAAGACAACTGAGAGGGGGGGTGAATCAATTGTTACTATGCTTAAACAATTTTAAGTCTATTAAACCATTCTTAATATTTCTTCAAGTGATCATCAATATTATACAACATATGGACAACATAGAGCATCAGTCACACATAAGATATACACAGATACAAATTTTCATGAGGAAACCCATAAAGGGAGAAAACCTCTTCTTCTTCAAAATGATACGCAGTATTTTAAGTTTTGTACATCATCTATAATTGAGCACCAACTCAATGTGAGGCTGCTACCTCTGTTTTACAAGCTCCAACTTGTTTGAGAGCACCAACTTTCTGGTTTCTCTATCACCCACTAGAAGGAAGCACCAACTCCCTGAGTGTTCCAGCACCGACTGGATGGAAGCACCTACTTCCACTTATGAAAGCACCAACTTGCCTACAAAAAACTCTGTGTTTTCCCGAGCACCACCCTACCACCCTATTTTCTAGCCACAACTAGATGGAAGCTACAACTTCCAGTATTCAAGCACCAACTTGAATCACAGAGGACCACAATCCTCCCTAGAACCTCCCTACCTCCCTGATTACAAATAAATAATTGAATAACCAACAACACAGATAAATCAATTCTTACCACTTCTTCTCTGTTTTGTAAATCTGATCTACTTCTAACTGTTATGCAATTCTTCTCTTCCTCTGTCTGTTCTGCAATTCTTCTCTTCCTCTGCCTATTCTACTAATGTTCTTTGATTTTTTCTGTTCAACTTATGTTTCTCATCTCTGAGTTTTCTCTCACACTGCACATAATGTAATTTTACTTCTCTTATAGTTCAAATCATTTTTCATTCAGAATAGCCAACCACACCCAGTCACTTCATGTATATTTTATACACTCAAACCTCTGTAGTTTCAGCTTGAATCTACCCCGGCAAAAATGTCTCAGCAACTGAACCGCCAACCATCCATAAATCATGATTCAGTTCAACTAACTGAATCGTAACTGATCAGTTAATCTTGAAGAGAAACAATAACCCTTCGATCATATTCCTGATTAGCCTGCACCATTGGATTACAAATGATGGGTCTCGCGCTTACTCCATATGCCCACTGGATGTGACCACGGGCCTAATCAAAATGCCTTTTGCATTTTGCATTTCGACAATCCTGTGGTGAAGAGTCTCGACTCTTCTTATTGCAATCGCTGAAAAGGAGCCTAGCTTGGTGCTAGCTCCTCCCTCTCACATGACCACTGGTGATGACCACAACCTATACCAAAAGGCGTTTCACATTTGGGCATTTCAACATTCCTGTGATGAAGTGTCTCGACACTCCTAGTCGTGATCCCTAAAATGGAGCTTAGCTTCATGCTAGCTCCTTCCTCTAGCCTTTGATGATGTGACCTTGTCTATGACCATGGGCCAGTCCTTATCGCGATTTCACATATCGCAAGTTGGAAGGTTAGATCATTTCCTTCCTTTGAATTTCCAGTCAGTGAAATGTTAATACCTCGCCACATGTTCGTCTTGGTTCAACGGTCAAGATCTTATCGCAATTTCACAACTTCACGGGCCTTCGTCATGCCTGATCAACGGTCCACGATATCCCTTTGATCAATGACTCAGATTAAATCGTGGTTTCGCATTTCACGATTTCAAAGGATAGAGCACCTCCTTTCTTTGACTTTCCAGTCAGCGAAATGTCAATTGCTCGCCATGTGTCCTCTGCATCCAACATTCCACAAGATACCTCGATCCAAAGGTCCAAATCAATCCTTGATCCAACAGCCCAGATCATTTTGGGATTTCACATATTGCGAGTTCCCACACCATTCTCCATTGACTCCCCCAATGTGCAAGTCAGTGAAATTCTAGTCACTTGCCATGTTTCCTTCTTGAAGATGGATGGTCCTCCTGCTTTCGGGATTTTGTAGGCTTGCTTCATCTTGCACGTAAAGATCATGCTCCTTCTTATGGATCCAACGATGGTTAGTATTCGACTTATATCTGACGCATGAGATCTATTCTCTTCTACTGCACGCTCCCCCTATCTGAATTCAAATCTGACGGTCATCGGGAAATCTGAATGGGATCCAATGATCACTGTTGCTCTTCACTGTTGAACTTGCCATTTCCATTCCATTATCGTTGCACTGCTGATCGTGATCTTTGCCATCAATGACAAACACACATACTCTGTCTCTTTCTGAAAACATGCCAACAATCTCCCCCTTTGGCATTGATGGCAACCCCTTGAAGAACATCCAACTATACCACTGTAGCATCCTTGAAATTACCACACTTCCTCCCCCTTTGACATCAATGTCAAAGAAGAAACATGCTCCCCCTGAGTTGTTGCAATACATACTCCCCCTGTCAACTATGAGAAGCTTAGAAATACAATAGATATTCAAATAAGTGCTCCCCCTGACCGGGTGAACAGATTAGACGAAAGAATTTATAACCCCCAACTTTTGACGAAGATATCCAAAAGGGGTTGCTGCTAACAGTTTAATAAATATATCAACTATCTGTTTTGTGGAAGGAATATAATTCAGCTGAACAACTCTGTTTGTAACTTGTTCTCTGAGAAAATGGTATTTTATTGGGATATTCTTAGTCTTGTAATGAAGAAAAGGGTTCTTGGAGACACTAATGGCACTAGTGTTATCACAGTGAATTGTAATCGGATAAGTATAATTTACCTTCAAATCTGCAAGAGTTTGAATCATCCATAAAATTTGAGTGCAACAAGTAGCATCAGCAATGTACTCTGCTTCTGTAGTCGATAAGTAAATAGATCCCTGCTTCTTACTAATCCATGCTACCAACGAGTCACCCAGAAAGAATGCACCTCCATTGGTGCTCTTTCTCTCATCCACAGAGTTTTCCCAATCTGCATCTGAATAAGCAGTTAACTGAAAATTCTGATTTCTAGGATAGCACAGACCATAAGTCATTGTTCCCTTCAAGTATTTGAATATCCTTGTGACAACTACCAAATGAATTTGTTTAGGAGCAGACTGATAATGACCTACCATTCCAACAACTTGCATTATATCAGGACGGGATGCTGTGATGTGCAAAAGACTGCCTATCATAGAGAGATATGTCCTTTGATCAACATCTGGTGAAATATCATCTTTACTAAGCTTGTAACCAACCACCATAGGTGTACTAACAGGAGAGGAATCCTCCATCCAAAATTTCTTCAACATCTCTTTCAAATATTTTTCTTGAGAGATAAATATTCCTGTGGAACTCTGATTTACTTTTAAACCAAGAAAGTATGACAGTTCTCCTATCATGGACATCTCAAACTCTGTTTGCATAGAGTTAGAAAACCACTGGACAAATGATTCATTAGTACAACAAAAAATAATATCATCTACATAAACCAAAACAACTAGTAAATTATCACCTTCAGACTTAATGTAGAGATTGTTGTCAACAATACCTTTCTTGAACCCTTTGTCTTGTAAAAATTTGTCCAGTCTATAATACCAAGCTCATGGTACTTGTTTCAGTCCATATAAGGCCTTCTTCAACTTGCAAACATAATTAGGATTATTTGTCAATGAGAATCCTTCATATTTCTCCATATATACCTCTTCCTCTAGATCTCCATTAAGAAATGCTGACTTAACATCCATTTGATACACTTTAAAGTTCTTATGGCATGAATATGAAAGGAACATTCTGATGGCTTCCAATCTTGCCACTGGTGCAAAGGTTTAATCAAAATCCCGACCTTCAACTTGTGCATACCCTTTACAGACCAATCTGGCTTTATTTCTAACAACTTGTCCTTTTTCATTCATTTTATTCTTGAACACCCATTTGGAACCTATTACATTCTTATCTTCAGGTCTAGGAACAAGATCCCAAGTATTGTTCTTCTCAATCTGATCAAGTTCTTCATTCATAGCTCTAATCCAATCATCATGGTTGCTAGCTTCATCAAAAATTTTAGGTTCAATCATATATAGAAAAGCAATATGAGATTGTTCTAAGTCTTTAACTAATTTCCTTCTTGTCTGAACTCCTTTATTTATATTTCCAATTATCTGATTTTCAGGATGATTCTTTCTAACAATTCTGAGAGGTGGTTTTGTTTCTTTCTACTGATTTGTGTCAGCCAGAGTATTTGTATCTTCATCTGATTCAGATTCTTCCCTTTTTGATCCTTGGACCTGTTCATCTTCATCTTCAACTATATCTTTTGTGCTTGGTTCAACACTACTTACATTTCTGACATGGATTTCTTCATCAACTTTTATGTCGATACAATCAACCAATTTATGCAGCCTCTTATTGTAGCATCTGTACCCTTTACTGTTTGTATCATAACCAAAGAAGACACCTTCATCAGCCCTGTCATCATATTTGCCAATATTTTCATCATTATTCTTGATATAACATTTACTCCCAAAGACTTTAAAATGCTTGATTGAAGCAGGTCTTCCAAACCATAGTTCATAAGGAGTCTTGTCACTGTGTGGCATGATATGAGATTTGTTAAGAATGTGAACAACTGTATGGATTACTTCCACCCAATATGTTTGAGGTATATTCCTTTCATTCATCATTGATCTTGCCATTTGCTGTACTGATCTATTCTGCCTCTCAATAACTCCATTTTGCTGTGGAGTTCTTGGAATAGTGTATTCTCGTTTGATTCCATGTTTATCACATAACTCTTTGAAGTTCCATGAACTAAACTCTCCTCCTCTATCAGAACTTACTGCCTTCAATATTTTTCCTGTTTGATTCTCAGTCAGATCCTTAAACACTTTGAATTTTTCAAATGCTTCAGATTTTTCCTTCAAAAAGGAAACCCACGTTAGTCTAGAATAATCATCAATAGTCAACATAAAATAGTTTTATTTTCTTGTACCCTCTTTTCTTGATGGTCCACATAAATCCATATGTACTAACTGGAGAGGTTTTTCTGTTGAAGGAAATTTTTTAGATTTGAACTGAGTGCAAGTAAGATTTCCTATCTGGCAAGGTTTACAAACAGAGTTGTATGGCTTTGATATCTTCTGAAGATATTTTACTTCCCCATTGTTTCTGAGCTTGATTATATGATCAAAATTTAGGTGTCCAAGTCTCCTATGCCACAACCAACTTTCATCATATTTTCTTAAGTGGCATTCTTCTTTTTCTTCTTTTAACACATAGACATTGTTTTATGTTCTTATCCCTTTTGCAACCAGTTGTCCTGAATTCAAAGACTTTATTTTACAGTCTTTAGAAGTAAAAACAACTTCACCTCCTTTGTCACAAACTTGACTGTCACTTAGTAGATTATGTTTCAGACCATCTACAAACAACACATATTGAGATTTTCCTTTGCCATTACTCAGGCTTGCCATTCCTTTACCTTTTATTTTTCCTGGTGCATCGTTTCCAAAAGTTACATTCCCTGATTTGTTTTCACTTAAAGTTAGAAACTTACTTTTGTCTCTAGTCATATGTTTGGAACATCCACTATCAATATACCAATGATTCTTCTGTTTTTGGGCTGATAACACTAGCCCACACTTGTCATCTACTTTCTTCTTCCAAACCTTGATATTTCCAGCAGTGGGGGATCAAAGTTGGCTTGTAATTCCTTAAGAGACAATCTGCAGCATTATGTCCATAATTATGGCAGAGGTAACATTCTGGTTCACTGAATAGAAGATCATAGAGATTGTTATGCTTAACCTGCATCCTTTTCCCAGCCATCACATGATTTATAGTCTGAGGTTGTTTGTTGCTTGGTTGTCTCGATCTTTGTTGTGGAAGATGGTTATTCGTTGAGTATATTGATTGTTGATATCTAAATCTTAAAGAATAGTCTATAGCTTTGTGACCAAAATTAGAGCAGAAAAAACAATAACCATAGAAAAAAACTTTTTACCTTGAAAAAGTTTGTCTTCTTTGAGGAGGTCAATTTATTTCATGCTGATAATCTCTCTGATCTACAGATTCAGTTCTGGTACTTTTTATTTCATTCCTTCTCGGTGGCTGATTCTCTTTCTTTGTTTCTGCAGAGTGATTGTTGTCAATGTTTGAGGATTTGACAAACTTGATAGGTTTTGTATTACTTGATGATCACTACTTGATCCTTCTTCATACCCCAAGCCAGCTTTCAACTTTGGGTTTCTTTGCTGATTTAGAATGGAGGTTAATCCTTCTGAGGATTTAATACTTGACATATTTTGGTGATACAATGCCTTAAACTTCTCCATCTCTTTTCTGGTTTTTACTATCTCTTCTTCTAAGGCTTCACACCTTGCTTTCTTCTCTGATAACTATTGTTTTAGTATGTCCTCTATTTTCTTTGCCTCTTCTAACTCTACTTTTAATAGGGCAAAGTCTTCATCAGTTTTTTTACCATTCATTTTAAAATGCATCAACAACTATTTTTGTTTTCTCTTCTTACATCCAAGTCTGTCAATTTCTTAATTCACCTTCCATATCCACCACTGCTTCTTCATCATCCATGTCACCTTCTATGAGTTTATCATCAAGATATCCCATAGCCATAAGCATAAAGTCATTCACTTTGTCTTCACAGGATGAATCACTATCTATGTCTTCTGAGGAGTCATCATTGTTTGCACATAAACTTTTCTTTTTACTATATTTCTTAAATTTGTAATTCTTTTCATCATCAGAGTTCTGGTCTTTTTGGTCCTTTTTCTTGTGGGGACACTTAGATGAAAAATGGATTATTTTACCACAGTTAAAGCATTTGAAGGGAAACTTGCCTTGATATTTGCCTGATCCTCTCTTTAACCTTCTCACAAATTTTGCTTCAATATCATCTAGTTCTGAATTAGTATTCTTGTCTGCTTTAAAAGGAGCCTCTCTAGTAATGGATTTATCTTTGCTAATTCTCATTTCATATGCAGTTAAAGTTCCTAGGATTTGATCAATGGACATAGTTTTAAGATCATTTAGTTCTTCTATTAAAGAGACATTTGGATTAAATTTATCAAGCATAGATCTTAAAATCTTCTGAGCTAAGAATGATTCTTCAAACTTCTCACGAAGACCCTTCATGGCATTCACAAGTTCTTCAACTCTTAAAAAATACTTGCTAACTGTTTCATCTTCATTCATCTTTAGTTGTTCAAATTTCAATCTATATGTTTGAATTTTGGCATCTTTTACTTTCTTATTTTTTTTATAGCTGCTAATAAGTTTATCTCACATTTCTTTGGCAATTTGAAGATGCATCACCTTTACAAACTCAACTTCTACAAGTCCATTCAAGATAGCATTCATTCCCTTAGCATTAAAGATAAATTCTAACTTATCATCCTTGGAAGCTAGCACAACAGGCTTTATATATCCAGTCTCTACTACATCCCAAAGTTCAACACCTAAGGCCTTTAGGTATGTTCTCATTCTAACCTTCCAGAAGGAAAAATTTGTTCCATCAAACATAGGAGGTTTAGTGGCTGAAGTCCCTTCATGACTTGTCATGTTTAAGCTTATAGATCTACCTTTAGATAAAAGGAACCCACTCTGACACCAATTGTTGAAATTACTAAGACAACTGAGAGGGGGGGTGAATCAGTTGTTACTGTGCTTAAACAATTTTAAGTCTATTAAACCATTCTTAATCTTTCTTCAAGTGATCATAAATATTATACAACATATGGAAAACATAAATAATGAGCATCAGTCACACATAAGATATACACAGAGACAGATTTTCACGAGAAAACCTCTTCTTCTTCAAAATGATAGGCAATCTTTTAAGTTCTGTACATCATCTATAATTGAGCACCAACTCAATGTGAGGCTGCTACCTCTGTTTTATAATCTCCAACTTGTTTGAGAGCACCAACTCTCTGGTTTCTCTAGCACCCACTAGAAGGAATCACCAACTCCCTGAGTGTTCCAGCACCGACTAGATGGAAGCACCTACTTCCACTTATGCAAGCACCAACTTGCCTACAGAAAACTCTGTGTTTTCCCAAGCACCACCCTGCCACCCTATTTTCTATCCACAACTAGATGGAAGCTACAACTTCCAGTATTCAAGCACCAACTTGAATCACAGAGGACCACAATCCTCCCTAGAACCTCCCTACCTCCCTGATTACAAATAAATAATTGAATAACCAACAACACAGATAAATCAATTCTTACCACTTCTTCTCTGTTCTATAAATCTGGTCTGCTTCTAACTGTTATGCAATTCTTCTCTTCCTCTGTCTGTTCTGCAATTCTGCTCTTCCTCTGTCTTTTCTACTAATGTTCCCTGATTCTGTCTATTCAGCTTCTGTTTCCAATCTCTGAGCTTTCTCTCACACTGCGCATAATGTAATTTTACTTCTCTTACAGTTCAACTCATTTTTCATTCAGAATAGCCAACCACACCCAATCACTTCATGTATATTTTATACACTCAAACCTCTGCAGTTTCAACTCGAATCTACCCCGGCAAAATGTCTTAGCAACTGAATCGCCAACCGTCCATGAATCATGATTCATTTCAGCTAACTGAATCGTAACTGATCAGTTAATCTTGAAGAGAAACAATAACCCTTCGATCATATTCTTGATTAACCTACATCACTGGATTACAAATGATGGGTCTCGCACTTACTATGTATGCCCACTGGCTGTGACCACGGGCCTAATCAAAATGCCTTTCGCATTTTGCATTTTGGCAATCCTGTGGTGAAGAGTCTCGACTCTTCATGTTGTGATTGCTGAAAAGGAGCTTATATTGGTACTAGCTCCTCCCTATCAGATGACCACTAACGGTGACCATAGCCTATACCAAAAGGCGTTTCGCATTTCGGCATTTCGACATTCTTGTGATGAAGTGTCTCGACACTCCTAGTCGCGAACCCGAAATGGAACTTAGCTTTGTGCTAGCTCCTTCCTTCAGCCTTTGATGATGTGACCTTATCTATGACCATGGGCTAGTCCTTATCACAATTTCACATATCACGAGTTGGAAGGTTAGAGCATTTCCTTCCTTTGACTTTCCAGTCAGCGAAATGTTAATCCCTCGCCACATGTCCCTCTGGATCAACGGTCAAGATCTTATCGCGATTTCGCAACTTCATGGGCCTTCATCATGCCTGATCAACGATCCACGATCTCCCTTTGAATCAACTTCATGGGCCTTCGTCATGCTTGATCAACGGTCCACGATCTCCCTTTGATCAATGACTCAGATTAAATCATGGTTTCACATTTTGCGATTTCAAAGGATAGAGCACCTCCTTTCTTTCACTTTCCATTCAGCGAAATGTCAATCACTAGCCATGTGTCCTCTGCATCCAACGTTCCACAACATACCTCGATCCAAAGGTATAGATCAATCCTCGATCCGATGACCCAAATCATTTCAGGATTTCACATATCACGAGTTCCCACACCATGCTCCATTGACTCCCCCAATGTGCAAGTCAACAAAATTCTAGTCGCTTGCCACGTGTCCTTCCCTAAGATGGACTGTCCTCTTGCTTTCGAGATTTTGTAGGCCTTCTTCATCTTGCACGTAAAGATTGTGCTCCTTCTTATAGATCCAACGATGGTCGGTCTTCGGGATCAAATTTGATGCATGAGATATGTTCTCTTCTACTACGTGCTCCCCCTATCTGAATTCAAATCTGACGGTCATCAGGAAATCTGAATGGGATCCAACGATCACTATTTCTCTTCACTGTTGAACTTGTCATTACCATGCCATTATCGTTGTGCTGTTGATCATGATCTTTGCCATCAATGACAAACATGCATACTCTGGCTCTGTCTGAAAACATGCCAACATGTCGTTCCATACTTAGCCAATTTCGTGCCTCGTACCACCGCGGTCTCTCGGGTTCGTGGGTTCCCGGATTCACAAAAATCTCAACTCACATATTGTCCTTGTCCGTCCCCACCACCCTCGCACCCTTCCCAATTCACATTTACTATGCTTTTAATGCTAATAACTTACCATACAGGTTCGAAAGGATGGTCATTAATAAGTGAAAGGCTCGAGGAGATTTCCTATTAAAACACATTAAAACAAGATTTACAGAGGATTATATCATCTCTCTCCAGTGTTCATTCCTAACATAATTTGGAGCAAGGGAACGTTCTCGTCGACTTATGGCAGCAACTCAACAACGATTCTGTGGAGATACACTGGATAGTTTCGGGCGCGAGGATCAGAGTTTTCAGTGGTCCAGGGCATAATCCTATTATTCATCCCCTTCTGCCCAGAAGGAAATAATATATATGTCTGGAATTTCTCGTGTAGGTTGTGTCCTGGAAGTTTTTGATTGTAAGGAGTTGGTCACCTGGTGCACTGAGAGATATATTCCAAGCCAGCGGATCATTTAGTTGCAGGACCATTCCCTTGTCTCTATGTCACCTCAAGTTTTCTGTAAGATGTTGAGGCTTCCCGAGCCAATGCTCACCTTCAAAGGTGAATATTGCAGGGAGTTCTTAAAAAGGCATGAAAATGGACTAGACCTCTTACCTGAATTCCTAGAGAAGCCAGCGGTCATCCCCGAGGACATCACAAGATTGTAGGTGTTGATATTATGGTAGATGTGGGAGGTATTTACCTCCACGTGTGAACCTGACGAGAATAGAAGACTTCGGGAAGCAAGAGAAACCCTAATGAGTTGGCTAATAACCCTAGAAGTCTTGTCGACTCAAAAAGATAATTTATATTAGGTTATTAGACTCCAAGAGAAGAAGTTGGCTAGAAATAATAATAATATAATGAACAGACACATATCCAGAAGGAGAAGTCAGCCCCAAAAAAATTGGCAGAACCACTATAAATACGGGGCGCTAGTTCTCATTTGACAACATCTCAGAATTGCAGTTCCCAGTTTGGTGCACACTACAGTTCCTAGTCTAGTGCACATGTGTGGAGGAGAGCTACAGGTGCAGCTGCAACAACAATAAGTTTTCAGTATTGGCTTGAATATCTCTTGGCTAGGGTTTGGACTATCTGATCATCTTTTTGTGATGCTCTATCCTTGGGGAAAGGTGTGCTACCCTTTGTTTGATTATCTAGCCTAGGGTTTTCTTCCAGAGGAATTCTCAGTCAAGGTTAAGGTGCTCGGAGGGTGGCTTCGGCCTATGGTTGGGTGACGAGGGTATCGTCAATGGTAAAACGAGCACACCATATTCTATATTCTAACAGGTTATGGGCCCACACCTCCTTCATTCAGTCTAAATGCTGGAAGGAAACATAGCCGCTAGGATATTGAGCTTGCTGAGGAACTGACGCTAGGGTTACTAGCTGAAGCAGCTTCCAAGACACTGCAGCTAGGGTTACTAGCAGATGTAGTTGCAGAAACCCTAAACCTCTTGTTGAGGAAACTTAAGTGAAGGGATTGACCTAATCTCTGGATAGATCAATGCACCCTAGCCCAACGCATCTCCTGGCACTCTTAGAAGGCCAAGACGTGAAGTTTGGATTTCTAGTCAAATCTAGGGTTTGACCAAGTCAAGCAGACATAACAAACTCTATGAATTCCGAGAACAAGCTGGATGAAGCATCTAACTTCAGAGCATGGAAGACAAGGATTGAGATCATCCTTGCTAAGAATAAAGTGATGGACATTGTGAAAGGAAAGATCGTGAAGCCAGAGTTTGAAGAAGGAGAAGAGAAGGAACCACAAAATGTTGCAGCTATGGAGAAGTTCAAAGATGTTGACATCAATGCCATGAGTATCATAGTGGATTCTATAAAAGACCACTTGATACCCTACATCTCCCATCTTGACTCATCGAAGAAGATGTACGATGCCCTAACAAATCTCTTCTTAGTCAGAAACATTGGACAAGTTATGAGTTTGAAGAATGAGATCTATGACATGAAGATGAATGATGATGACAACATAACATCATACTTCATAAGAATCTCCCAATTAAGAGATCAACTACAAGCTATTGAAGAGATCACTTCAATGAATTGGTGAACATAGTACTCAATGGTCTTCCCAAGACATGGGAAGCATTTGCCGCAAGCATGAACACAAGAAATGAGTATCTGACATTTGAAGAACTTTGGACTTGCTATGCTCAAGAAGAGTCAAAGATTAGTGCGAAAGAAAAACCTCAAAAGAAGTACGATGATCAAGCCTTCACAAAAAGATTCAATAACTTCAGGAACAAAAGAAAGTTTGGTTCAAGGAGGAAGCCAAATCAAGAGAAAGACATTTCATAAGTGCAATGCTTCAACTATCGAAAGTATGGTCACTACAAGAGTCATTGTCCCGAGATAAAGAAAAGGAAGGAGAAACATGAAGCATCAGTTGTCGAAGAAAAGGAACCTACAAAGAAGACTAAGCAGGATGGAAGATACTTCTTCTTCTAAAAGGTAACAACACTCTTCTCATTTTTGTACATATCTTGTTTGCATCATCTCTGTACATATCTTGTATATCTATCTCTTAGAAAGATAAAATGTTCCAAGAAGAACTGTATTCATGGAAGAACAACAAGAAAATATGAAATATATCATGTGAAAGCTATTACAAGATAAGCTGAAATTAGAATCAATATTGAAGAGACTTAGAAGAAGAAAAGACAGAAAGAAGTCAACAATCAAGAGGAAATTGGAAAAAGACTTATGACGTTTTGTAGAAAACAACAAGATGGAAGCATGGACTCTGTTATACAAGAAAACCAATTATATATTGTAGAAGACAATAAGGATGTAGATGGAAGCATGAACTCTGTTAGACGGAGGGAGCCGATTATATGCACTTATACATGAAGCAAGGATTAGGAGGGAGCTAATCGTATGATTAATTGAAGATGATATATCCATGGTAGTAGTCATGAAAGACAATACGTGTTCAGTTCAACCACAAAAGAAGACTTCTTCAGAAGCCTTAAAGTATTCCTGGTTGTCCATCTAGATCCGTGATCCTATAATGAAAGGAAGAAATGGAATCTCTAGGGCATGGAATCCATAAGAAACTCCATGGACCCAAGAGCTAAAGAAAAACATGAAGAAGAACATGAAGATTCCAAGAAAGAAAGAGAAACCAGAATAATCAGTCATTATATCAAGAATCACAAGATTACCAGCCTGATATGAACTCACTAAAGGAAATCAAGCAGAAGAACTAAAAGTCGTGATGAAGAATAGTGTATGGAAGACTTATGAATGAAAGCATTACGAGATCTAGAACTAGAAGTTCTTCCAGATGGAGGGAGAAGACTATGATGATTACTTATCCCAGTAAACCAGACTTATCTCGACATAATTCATTATATCATCCGCAAGATCCATGAGTGGGAATTCTACATCAGATGAATGCAAAGAATGTTCTCCAAAGAAATTGAATAAAGAGCGTATGAAGAACAATTTCAAGGCTTTGAGGCATACCAGAAAGATACTCATGTATGCAGATAGAAGAAGATAACTTGGTGGAGAACCTCCAGTGCACAATAGAAGCATGGTGAAGATTTCCTATAACATCAAGATGATTATTTAGTAGTTAATATCTCATGATGAAAGAAGAAGTGCCACATGGATATGTTCCAGTTCTCCAACTATGATATACTCTATTGTTCAGATCTACATGAAGCCTTCACAGTATTCCAGACTAAAGTACATTTGAAATCAAGCATTACATTATCCATGATGAAGTCCAGAAAGGAGAAAGTGGTTCTCCAATACATATCTCCACAGATGAGCAGATAAGCAGACTTTTTGGTAAAGCCTCTATCCAAGATGAAAGAGTTTGCGTACTCAATATGGAGCTCGTGGAAACAACTTCTTTCTTATTGAAAAAGGAAGAAATGACTCTCCAAGTTAGGAGGGAGCACTGAAAACATTCATCTTTAAATTTGAAAAATAGTCCATCTTGGACAGTTGCTTTCCTGTTCGAAAAGTGGATTGAGATTTCTAACGAACAGTGACTTCCCATTATGGTTAACATGGGAGGTAGTTTGATTGCTAATGTATCATAGAAAACGACTTCCCATTGTGGTTAACATGGGGAGTGGTCTAGGGCAGTCTCTCTTCTTGAGGGTTACTCAAGAATACTGGCTCGCCTCCCCGGACAATGATTTCTCATTGTGGTTAACATGAGGAATGGTCCGTTTTTGGAGGTTGATGCAGGACAGTCTTTTCCTCTTGTGGTTAATAGAGGAAATGGCCCAGACAGTCATTCCTTAGGGTTTATACATTCTCTCCAGGGAGCACTTTGATTAGTGTAGGAGGAATAGCCCAGGGTGGGGAATGGTCCAGGCTCAGCAATCAGGGACATACATTCCTTAGGGTTATACATTCTCTTCAGGGTGCACTTTGATTAGTGTAGGAGGAATGTCCCAGGGTGGGGAATGGTCCAAGACAGACACTCCTTAGGGTTATACATTATCTCCAGGGCGCACTTTGATTAGTGTAGGAGGAATGGCCTAGGGTGAGGAGTGGTCCAGACTCATAAATTCCTTAGGGTTTATACATTCTGTCCAGGGTACACTTTGATTAGTGTAGGAAGAATGGCCCAGGGTGAGGAATGTTCCATGCTTAGAAATCAGAGACAATCCTTCTTCCTTGTTTGTGAAGAATAGGGAAGATAGCCCATTGCTGATGAGGGCATATATTCTTTCAAATCTCACAAACGTGAGTGAAATATTGGCCCAGATGATTCAGTTTATCTTTAACAATATTTTTCTGTGTAGGATGGCATCAAATGATTGTTATGGAGACTACCTGTCTCCAGACAGTAGATATATACTACTTTGGTGGATATGTTCCACTATTCGTGAGGCAGATATTCTTTCAGAGCTCACAGATGTGAGTGAAAGATTGGCCCAGATAATTCAGTCTATATCATAACATTGTTTCTATGTAGATTGCTATCAGATGTTTGTTATGAAGATCATATGACAGTAGATGAAGACTACTGTGGTGGATATGTTCCACTATTTTGAGGCAGATATTCTTTCAAAGCTCACAGATGTGAGTGAAATATTGGCCCAGACAAATCAGTTTATATCATAACATTGTTTCTATGCAAGTTGCTATCAGATGTTTGTTATGAAGACTGTATGACAGTAGATGAGGACTACTGTGGTGAATATGTTCCATTGTTCGCAACCATACGTTGTTGATCAAGTACTTGTGTGTTGGTGTGGTAGTGTACCACTAGATTGTAGTTATGTACTACTATGAATAGACACAGTTGTGTTCTATCCTTGTTGCCTTGAATACTATCAACAATTTATTGGAGATAATCATCATCCAGACGAATCATGAATAGAGATTTTCCAGACGAAAAACAGTTCAGAGAATTTACTCCTCTTGTATCACTATATGATGAGAGTGACTTATCCAACATCATATCTAATTACTCAGATGAAGTATGGTTTCAAGAGATGATGTAGCTGATAGTGATGGTGATGGTGATGCTCATGATCTAGTCATGAGGTAGTCTAAATGACTATGTTGATGCTACCGGGTAAATGGTATGTTTTTGTGCTCAAGACCATTACCTGTAATACCTCCCTAGCTAGGAGGGAGTGTTGATATTATGGTAGCTACGGGAGATATTTACCTCCACATGTGAACCTGACAATAATAGAAGACTCCAGGAAGCAAGATAAACCCTAATGAGTTGGCTAATAACCCTAGAAGTCTTGTTGGCTCAAAAAGATAATTTATATTAGGTTATTAGCCTCCAAGAGAAGAAGTTGACCAATAATAATAATAATAATATACTAAACAGACACATATCCAGAAGGAGAAGTCGACCCCAGCAAAACTAGCAGAACCACTATAAATACAGGGCGCCAGTTCTCATTTGACAACATCTCAGAATTGTAGTTCCCAGTTTGGTGCACACTGCAGTTCCCAGTCTAGTGCGCACATGTGGAGGAGAGCTACAGCTACATGAAGTTTTTCAGTATTGCCTTGAATATCTCTTGGCTAGGGTTTGGACTATCCGATCATCTTTTTGTGATGCACTATCCTTGGGGAAAGGTGTGCTACCCTTTGTTTGGTTATCTAGCCTAGGGTTTTCTTCCAGAGGAATTCTCAGTCAAGGTTAAGGTGCTCGGAGGGTGGCTTCGGCCTATGGTTGGGTGACAAGGGTATCATCAATGGTAAAATGAGCACACCATATTCTATATTCTAATAGCAGGTTGGCTCATTTAAAAATACCTTCCGGGAAATTGCATGGATTTTTACGAGGTCGAGACAGGAAACCACGACCAACATCTCCCGGATGATTCTTTACATTCTATATTTTACGGTCAAAGAACAGGCCACCTTCGATTGGGGTAAGTTGATTTCCATTGAAATATATTCCCAATTGGCGCAATACAAGAAGGAGAAGAAATTTGTTATGTCATCTTATTTGGTTTTTGTGATAGTGCATTGCTGTCAGTTCTCGAAATTATCTATGTGTAAGAAGATAAACTGTGAATTCGACCCAACAACCTTCTGGTATCAAACATTTTGGAGGCACAAGGCCTCCCAACATTTTTATGAAGTTTTTAATGATTTTGTCTCAGTTTTTAAAGGTTTTCTATTTGGAAAGGACACTCCCCAAATGTTTGACCAACCGAGTAAGTTCATGGATAGGAAGGGGACACTAGAACAAATTGATAATTATAATGTTATAAGGATTTTTGGGTCCAAGGAAAATCCTTCCTTCCATGCCACATATCTGAAAAAATGTTTGTTGCTGAAATAGCAAGGCAATACAACTATTGGTTGCATGTTTTCCATGAAAAGAGAAAAAAACAATTCTTACCTCTACCTTGGAAAGTTTGGGATTTCATATTCAGAAATATGAACAATATTGATGAATTTGTGGGCCACTTCCACAGCCTCAATTTAAAATATGCTGAAAAAGTAAAAGGGTTCGACTCTAGAGGTATTTTTGTAGAACATCTATTGGTTGTTGGTTTCAACAATTCTTTCATTAATGTTATTCGGAATGAAGACAGAGGCAATGCTTTAGGCACTCCTGCTCGTGACACCGACAACCTAGAAACGATACTCAACACCAATGAATCATACAAACAAAGAGGAAAAGGTCCGGGTGAGAAAAGTGCCCAATCCCCGAATGTCACTCCAAAGAGTACAACATCTCGGAGCAGAACTTCAACGACCCACCAAATTAAGAAATTAACTCACAATTCTTCAGTCAGAGGAGGAGATAAGAATCTTCCTTCCAGCAAAATTGAAAGTTCTCATAAACTTCCCTTGAGGAAGAAAAGAAAAAACATTGTGCAAGAAGAGGGACCTCGAGGAGAAAGTGATATCCATGACCTCTCCCTCAAGGATATGGAACTCAAACTTGACATCAAGAATTTTTTCCCCAACGTCGACCAACTGGAGAACACTGGTCACCAGAACCCTCAGATGGAAATAATTGAGACCGAGACCTTCGACGAAGAAGAGTCTTTTTCATTTCAGAGTGTTGTTTTTGATAGCGAGTCCAAAACTTTGATCATTGAGAAAAGATATGTAAAGAATAAGAAGGGGAAATATCGTTCATAGATTAACCTACGAAACATGTGGCCTTCCCAGATTTCCCATATACACCAAGCAACTGGAGATTCTCTAGACAATTCTATTGGAGGCCTTGAAGTGGATAATGTCAGGTTAAAAGAGAAAATCAAAGAATTGGAGGAAGCTTTAATGCCCCTTCCAGTACTTGCTAGTCCTTTAGCAATGATCGGGTCTACCACACCCATGGAAAAATTAAAAGGATTAGCAAGCCTTCTCACATTAACCCAAGGCTACGTGGAAAAGAACATCAATAAAAGAATGGAATTAATAATAGAGGCTTGGAAGATGTCAAAGAGCATGGTCTCTTTTGGAATGAGAGCACACGCTTTTCATGAATATCTGTAAGAAGATTTGAAAAATGAGGAAGGTTTCTACCTCGATGCAGTTGTACCATTTTGTGTTAAGTTACCAATATGAAAGAATTGAGAAGAAGAGAGGAGGATCTCCCTTCTCCGAACTAGATAAAACAATTGAACACATGCTGTAAGGAAAAGGTTAAAAACTTGAATATTAATGTTCAAGAATGCAGCCATGCCAAAACTAGAAGAGACGAATTATTCAAGAAGCTAACTGAGATAGATCTATCCGGCATCATCAATGAGGTCCAAGACCCCAAATTGATACTCAACTCATTGTTATTAACCAAGCAAGCATTTGATGAACAAGTTGAGATCTTTAAAGGGTTATCATTTGAAAAATTCTATGGCATTCTTGAATATGGTGAAGATGATGTGGAAAACTGACTAGTTGATTATTCGATTAAAAATCGTGGTGCCAATGAGGAGCTACATTGAGGAGTGGTTCAAAAAGGCTATCGACAAGCTTACCAATGAAGGGAAAAGGACGGTTGAGACGATTCCTGTAATCATCGAGGAGAGCCATAAAAGGAAATCAACGAGTAAGTGACAAAGGAGGAGATACCATCATAGTAAGTTCATACTGATCACACATTTCTGTCTTTATCAAGCTCTTCATTGAGTTATTCCACCTCTTTAAATATAAAGGTTTAACCGAAGACTGATATTTTCTTCTTTCCAGATCTTGCTGCCTTTCGCTGCCCACTTTCTTCTTTCTACGAGATTCATTCTTATACATATTTGTTGTATGGTCCGCAGGAGCCCCAATCCCAGTCATTGTGACAAATGCATTTTAATTTCAGAGAATATGTATTGAACTATATATTTTTTAGAAATTACAAGAGAGCTATTTTGGGAACAATCTCGACTGTACTTTGTAACCCAGTTTTTCTGAATATAAAGTATTTGAGGTTGATCTATCATTATATCCATTTGAGCTTCCCATGTTCTACTCTGTTAAAGTTCTCTTATGCATGTAGATCACTTTCTTTTAGTTTTTATGTGATAAAAAATATTTAGCCCTACTATGATGGATGTGAGGAAGTTCTGTTTATTTTCTTTAAATGTATGAATGTTTGTGTTTCCTGGTCCATTCTCAGGAACTCTCTTGTTAAAATAAAAATAAAAATATTTTCCATTTTCTGTTATATCTATTTTACTTTCCTATGATGGACTTCTTTAAAAGTACCACATTTATAAATTTCGGACAAAGGAGTACCACCTCTATAAAAACACAGGAGGAATTGCATCCTCGTGAAGTTTCCGTTTTGGTCCTAACAGATTTAAGCGTCAACAATACCATAGGATTTATTGATATTATTATGAGACAAATATTCTTCCTCTGAGGAGGTCAGGGTAATGGTAGGAATTTTTAAGCAACCTAGTAGAAACTTGGGGAGGAAAGGGTAAAATATAGGCTTTGAAAAACAAAATCGGAGGTCTAGAAATTAAATCCTCCGATGCAAGTCAGAGGAGTTCGTGTCAAGTGCTCCGATACAAGTGGGAAATTGCTCGAGAAAACTCTGATCGGGGAGGTCTAGAACAACTCCTCAGATCGTGGTTGGAGGAGTTAGTTCCAATTATTCTGATAAGCCATCGAAATATTTTACCAAGTGTCTCAAATGATTACAAAGATTGATGATATTAATCACAACTCTTTCGATCATATTGGAGGAGTTGAAAGTAATTCCTCCAATATGGTCGAAAGAGTTATATCTAAATGGTTCTAGTGATGCAGAGACATTGTCTGCAAATCCTCTGATCGCATTGAAAGAGTTAATGAGAACTCCTCCGATTTGGTCGAAGGAGTTAGTTGCAACATTCTCGATGGAAAGAACCTTAGGGGGGGTTTTCGAGAACCAGGGTGAAATTTTTCCTAAGTATGATTGTGTTGGGCATGAGTCCATGGATGGGCACTGATGGAGATCCTACCAAAGGGGTGCTCTCAGGATTTGGTCAAGTAAGGGAACCATATTATGAAGACAAGTATGGGTGCAAAGGATCATGTAGTGGAAGATATTAGGGGGAAAAGTGGAAAGCGTGATTGAAACGGTGTGGAGAAATTTGCAGGGAGAAAAAGAAAGTTAAAACCTAACCCTAACCCTAACCCTAACCCTAAAAAAATAAGATCAAATATGCCCTTACCTGGATCCTAGCACCATGTGGAGGGTGCAGATAAGTCACGAGCTTGAACAGAACAAATCGTCGTGCTCTACATCCTGGGGGATTTCTCACTTAGTCTCCTTTGGCAAGATAATAATAACTGGGTTATGCTCCGTGTTAGCACATGTAAATTTTCAATTTGTGATTTGAAAAATATTACCAACTTAATGAGAGCTTTGTCGAGTTCTCATTTTTTCAAGGGTCCCATTTTTTACCACATTTTGAAAAATGGTGCTACCGGTATCACCCCTTTTCATTTTGAGGTAGTTCTTTGATATTTTAAATCTTCTTATCTATAACGGATCCACATTTTGTTTCTAAAATGCTTGTTTTTTGAACTATTTTCAAATTTTCCCAAACCAATGTTTTTCGTTTTGTTTTTTAAATTCTTGTTTTCCAACTATTTTCAATTTTTTCTAAATCTTTTTTCTTTTTACCAATGTTCTTGTTTATGATTTTTAATGATATTAAAAATGTTATAAAAATGTTATATATGATTTACGTTTTTGAAATTAAATTTTTTCATACAATTATGTCTCATTATTTAATTCATGGTGCCATAGTTTTTAAATATAGTGTAAAATTTTATTTTTAACACACTTTTTACTTTTATTCAATACATATCAAATAATTGTAACTAAATAACACTATTTTTAAATATTTAGCAAAAAAATATACATTTCAAAGCAATTTATAACAAAAAACCAATACATTTTGGAATCTTTCCACTATAAATAAGGTGTCACATAAAGCATTTTTATGGGAAAAAATGGAAAAAAATTAATAAAAATTAACATTTTTTATGATATTTTTATAGATTTACACTAAAAACTTGACAATACTTAATGTCATTTTCTCTAGCATATTGAATCATATAAAAAGAAAAGTAAAAATAAAATAATAAAACATATTCATCATAAAACAACAATAGATGCATATTTATTCTTATTTTAAAATCTGAAAGTCAAAACATTACAATTATAACTCATCAAAAATTTGCAAAATTCAACATTGTCTTCAAGGGTATCCTAAAACTAATCGACAATGTCATATATCCCAAATTCATCATTCTCAACATAAACATCATCATTTTCTTGGACATCATTGTGTGCTTCCATTGGATCATTTGGCTCATTTGGCTCATGTTGCTCTTCCATTGAGTTATTGATATCCACAAGTTCTCCAAAGTGATATTTTACAAGTAGACCTCTTAATGGTACTTGAGTTTCAAGTGATATTTTTTCCACCTTTGAGTCATTAAAATCTCCTTTCCTCAAGCCAATTTCTTTCATTTCATATGGAAGAGCTCAAATAACATTAATTCTTTGTTGAATAAAACCGCATTGCACTGCGTCACTTTCAATGGTTATGCAATTCCTTCCTTTTTGTAAGCAACATGCTAATGTTGTACCTAATCACCAAATACACAATAAATAATTAAAGTGAATAATGTAAAACAACATAAATTAAAAATAATAAAGAGTGAAGTATGATTTCATAAATGTTATATCATAAATCTTACCTAAACCAGAGAACAAATCCAAAACCCAATCTCCTTCATTTGAAAATGTATCTACAAGATAATTAATTAGTGCTTGTGGCTTTTGATAAATGTTAACGATCTCTCCTTTGAAATCATTTTCCTCATATGTTAGTTTTCTAGCCACATCATTGTAAACCAATAAACTACTAGGATTCTTTCAATCCTTTACATTGTAAATAATAGAATCATAAGTATCATCTTTTGTCCAACTTGCAAGATGTATACTTTCAATATCACGTGTAAATGGTTCGCTATTGGAGCTATGAATATTAGGTTTTTTCCTGTAACATAAATAAGTACAAATTCAATTAACTTGTGAATTAATAAAATATATTTCTAATCTTAATCGTTAAACATACCATTTCAATATCTTACCAATAAAGATGCATCCTTGTCTTTTCTTTTCCTTTGAAACTTGATTGTACTAATCCTTGTTGTGTGTCTAAATGAAAAACCAAAAATCTCCAAAATGGTGATGTTGTGACTTCCAGAAATCCCATAACCACTTTATTGAAAGCTTTGTAAGTATAAGGCTCAATATCATATTCAATGTTTTAGATATTATAACCATGAGGGATATCCGCAATAACTAGGGAGCATTCCTTTTTAGGAATAAGATTTGCAATGTTTTCACAATCCCCTAATATCACTTTATATTGAACAGTGTCAAGCCCATTCCAAATGTAGTGATCAAGGGTGTCATCAAGTTTAACATTTTGAAGACATCGCCTTCTTTCTATTTCAAACTTAGCTTTTTGAATATAGCTTTTGAAGGTTTTAGGTACTCCAACTATATCCTTCTTTGACATATTTAATGAAACAAACAAATATATAATTATGTACCTATAACTAATAAAATCTAAATAAATTAATGTACAAATAAATAAAATGAATGTAATAAATCTACATACATTTTTGAATGCAACAAAAAATTGACTCAATGCTGTTGAAGAGCTTGCATCTGGATAGTTGAGTCTAGCATCCTCCCAACTCTGCTCATTCAACATCTTAACCATTTCCTCTTGTATTCTCATATAAACCTTGTGACTAAACAAAAAAAAAGTTAATGTTATAATCATATATAGAATAAAATACATTCTTGTGTTATATAGAAACAATTAATTTATTAATCATAACATAAATAAGAAAACTCAACAGACTTACTTTTTAAATTCATCACACATTTCCTCCATTGATAATCCACCTGACCTTACACATGATAATATAGTTATGACAAGTTTCTCATCCTTCAATCCTTGCATTGTTCTCCAAGGCATTATAGTCATATCATCTGGCAGGTTTTTGATTTCAGGACCTATCTTACTTGTGCTACCTATTAAGGGTTTATACTTCCTAACCTTCTAATTTTTTATACCAATATTTTCCCATAGGTTGAATATCTCATCAACCAAATCCCATATCTATCCAGTTTTAAATCCCAATTGGAAATAGTTATCCATAGCTCTGAATGCATCACTTCCTTTGCGATTTTTTACTTTTACACTTTCCTCATCAATAGGGAAACCTATTTCCATACAACATTCCTTCCTAAACTTTGCATCAACGTTTGATCTATCCCCACCACATATTACAAAAAACTCATTATGGATAAATCCCACTCTATGAATAAAAGTCATGGACATCATGTACTCATTATCTATGTTATGATCCCATGCCAATAACCTTGCTTCTCCATCTGTTAAATCAACATAAATTACACATCTGTCTATCTCATAGAGAGGGTTATTGGGATACTCTGGCATCAATTCTCTTCTAGCCTCTACAACATGATTTCCTCCAATAATATAATATTTATACTCAAAACATTTTGACCTATCAAATGCATCCTTGGTAGGAACTTCCATTGGGTCAAAAAGAACTAAGTAGTCAACCACATATGCATATGTATTGTGCCTAATTAGTTCTTTCAAGTTTTGGATATGCAACTGGCATGGTTTTCTAATTTGGTATTTTTCTTGGCCTTCTATGGGTTTATATAGCTGCTTCACATTCAATAGAAATGTATGGTCCTTATCAACCAAATTGTTCCTCCTTAGTTGATCTCGAATGGTATTTTGCGTTGTTTTGATAATACCATCTTCTAGATCAGCACCAGGTGTTATTATTTCTCTGCTACCTTTAGGACTTCCATCATGATATTCAGAGGTGTTGAGATCATTTCCCATTTCCAAATTTTTCCTTCCCTATTCTATTTTCCCAACTTCTTTTTTCCATTTATTTTCCCTTTTCTACACCTCCCCTTGTTTCCCTCTTTATTTTATCCCTTCTTATATCCCTTTCTAGTTACCATACTTAGTGACATTTCAATAATCGACGGGTTGGTAGACTTTCATCTCCATCCACTTTCCCATGTTATAAATCCGTTACTACACTATACTTAGCCATTTTTCAACTTCGTGGGTTCGCGGGTTCAAGCCCTCATCTTCCAAGTTCTGTTATACCCATTTTTCACCCAAAGTTCAGTGATCTACTTTTTAACCATCAAATTTATCACAAGTGCCAAGCCCTTGAGTATTTTATTTATCCTGCATGTAAGTCCAACCGACCGCCTTTCTACACTTAACATATTTTTGGTAATCCATAGCTGTGGGTTGGCGGGTTCATGAAAAGCTCCATATTTCAAACTCGCTCTCATCTATATTCCTCGCCATTCTCTTTCTTTTCCCAATATGAATTAAGTGTTTTTTAATGCTAACAACTGATTGTGCAGGCTCCGAAAAGATCGTCATTAATGGCGAAAGGCTCAAGGAATTACTCATTAAATTGCATTAAAATGCCATTTTCCAAGGGATTAAATTATCGTCATCTCTTTGAAAAGATTTATTTGAAGTTATTATCCAGCTGAATAAATACTCCCATCAACCTATGGCAACATTAGATAGACAACCGTTTTGTGATGATACTTTAAATAACTTTGGTCGTGAGGACCGGAACTTTCAGTGGTCAAGAGGATATTCATATTATTCTTCTCCTCCTACACATAAAGACATAATTTGGTCATCTAGAATCACTCGCATCGAGTGTGTTCCTGAGGTTTTTGACTGTAAACAACTTGTTGCATGGTGTGTGGAGAAGTACGTGTTAAGCCAGAGAATTATACAACTCCAAGATCATTCTCCGATTTCCCTTTCACCACAATTTTTTCGTAAGATGTTGAGGCTCCCAGAGCCGACACTTACCTTCAAAGGAGAAGACTTTAGAGATTTTTTCAAGAAACATAACAATGGGCTTGTTCTCCTACCTGAATATTTGGAGAATCATGCGTCTATTCCAAAAGACATAACCAGGATCCAGGTTGAGCCTTTTAAAGACCCCTATCGAGAAATTGCATGGTTGTTTACCAGGTTGACAGGTCAGGAAAGCACTGCTATTATCTCTCGCATGATTTTATATATTTTATATTTTACAGTGAAAGAACATGCCATCTTTGACAAGGGAAAATTTAATGTATGTTTCTAAACATGAAATCTCCAATCTTCCATGGCAAGGGGATAAATTGATTTTCCCTTTTTAATGGAAAAAATGTGATGGTAAGGTTATTTCTTCAAACCTTATCAGGAAGAGCCTATGAATGGTATACAAAATTAACCACTAGGTCAATTGGCTCATTTAATGAGCTCGAAGCCATGTTCCTGACTACGTTCGCTCCTCCAGTTGTATATCATACCCTTCTCACTAATTTTACCTAGATTGGTTTGAGGAAGAATGAGATAATACGGGATTTTAATCTCTGTCTCAATAAAACATTGAGTAAGATTCCAAAAGATAAAATACCTAATGACCCAATGATACTTGGTTGTTATAAGAATGCAATGCCCCCAAATGTAAAATATGCTATCAGAACATCCCAGATGGATACCTTGGAGGAAGCAATGATTAAGGCCACTTAGATGGAAGAAATTATTATTGAGACATGTGTTGACCTCGATATTATCCTAGGAAAAGTACAGAGATAGCTGGGAGGCATAAATATTGATGATCAAGGAGCCTCTAGCTCAAGAAAGAATGAAGATCAGAATTCATGACCCACCCAAAATCAAACAATTGGAGGAGGATTTTTTAAGGCAACCATACCAGATGTGAAGGTAGACCCTGTTGGCGCACGAGCAACTAAGCAAAGAATTGAAATTGCACAAATGAATAGAACCATTAGGAAACTGCAAAATCAGATAACCAGATTAAGAAGGGGGGTAATTACGTAGAAAATCCAAGAATGTCAGTCCAAGAGCAAAGAAGGAACCATCTCCAAGAAAACAGAGTGAGGTTTGAAGACACTAATAATCCACAAAGAGAAAGGGTTCCTAGGAAACCAATCCCAAATGCAATTGTTATGGATGTTTTATATGGAGAGAAAATGGTTGAGAAAGGGAACAACTATTTACCTTATGAAATTTCTGAAACTATACAGATGGAAGGATGCGACATCCATGTATATATTTGAAGAATGCGACAATGACCCCGACTTGTAAGAGAATGTTTCCCAAACAAGAATGTTTGTAAATAAAGCCAAGAATAAAAATGATTCTGAAAAGGAAAAGGAAAAAGATAAAGAAAATTTGAATGAGAAAAAGGAAAATGAAAATGTGACAGATAGCGCTGGAAGCAAGAAGAAACACCTAATGTTAAACCCTACCCAGACAAAATATAATGTTGTAGAAGACTTGAGTAAGCCAAGGACAACTCTTCCTTTTACAGAAGTGGTAAATATCCCTCAATAAAGGGAAAATATTTTGAGATTGTTGGATGATCCATCTAGAAAAATGGAGGTTGCTGTTATAATTACGAAACAAAGCCATAGCACATCAATCGTAAAGTTGAGAGGTAAAATCCCACCTTTTTATATTTCGATTGAAAATCAAGATGTTTCACTTCATAATTGTTTAGTTGATACTGGTGCGACCAATAATATTATGCCATTGGAGGTCATGGAGGCATTGGGAATGATCTGCACCAAATATTATGAGACTGGTGAAAGTATATATGAAATTGATTCCATACAAGTACCAACTTATGGAGAAATCAAATATTTTTATGCTTGGATCACGACGGCTCCCCATATTATTATAGTTTTCAATATTGTTGTACTAGACCTTCCTCCTGCATATGGAGTTGTTTTAGGAACAGATTGGTCATCTATGATTGGAGGATACATAATAAATGATGGAAGTTGCATGATGCTTCTAGATAAAGGAGGACCAATAATTAAGCTCCCTCGTGAACCCATGAGACCCTTCTCTTTCAAAAATAAGGATAATGAACTAATGGAAGATTATATAGATGCCAGGATCAAAAACTATGGTATCCTAGACATGGAGAAAATTTTAGATATGGAGAATCAAAAGCATCAGTTTGAAGTTTATTGGAGGATGTCATTTGATGGAGCTTACTCAAGTTTCGAGAGTGGAGTTGGAATTGTCCTTGTAAACCTAGGAAAGATTGTGCATCCACATTCTATTAGACTTGAATTTGCATGTAACAATAATGAGGTAGAATACGAAGCTTTGATTCATGGAATGATTCTTGTACAAGAAATGAAGATAAAACATCTAATTGTGACTAGTGAATCTAAGCTGGTAATAAATCAAGTTACCCAGAGGTATAAGATTAAAAAAGAAAGACTCAAGTTATATTTCAAAAGATTTAATGAATTGATGGAAGCCTTCAACTCTTTCAACATTTCTTTCATCCAAAGGGACAAAAATCAGAAGGCATATTCATTAGCTTTGGCAGCCTTACTGTCAAACCCGGATGATATTCAGAGAAAAACATATTTTCAAGTAAAAAGAATATTTTGACCTTTTGTACCTGAAAATCAAGAGTATTTACAAGTATTTGAGAATGATGAAGAATTGGATTTTTTTTTTTATGAATGACGATGAAGATGAGGAAAATCACATAACTGTTGTCCCAAGGAATTGTATTCAATCAGAGTCTCTTTTTATAAGAGACAACCATGCTAAAAACCTTCTAGAAGAAGCATCGCTCCGAAAGGTCCAAGAAACAATAAAACTTAATATTGGAACTGATAGTTCCCCAAAATACATCAATTTGGGAGTTGATTGCACAATTGACGAAGTTGATCAATATGTCACATTATTTAAAGAATATATTGATGTGTTCGCATGGAGTTATGATGATTTGAAGGCATATGATAAAACAATATTTCAACACATTTTTCCCTTGAGAGAAGAGGCAAAGCCTGTCAAGTAGAAGATAAGGATAATGAACCCCAAATTAAAACCAATGGTAAAGGTTGAATTGGAGAAATTAAAGAATGCTGGAATAATATACCCCATTAGACATTCTGATTGGCTTTCAAACCCTGTGATAGTAAGAAAAAAGACCGGGGAGATCCGGATGAGTGTAGATTCCAGGGATCTTAACAAATCAAGTGTAAAGGATAATTGTCCTTTTCCTAACATGGAGTTTCTTCTCCAACAAGTCACGAGATTAGCCTGCATGTCTATGTTAGATGGTTTTTCTGGGTATAATCAAGTCTTCGTTGCTGAAGAAGACAGAGAAAAGACATCTTTCATAACACCTTGAGAGACATATACATATGCTTGGATGCCCTTTTGTTTAAAAAATGTAGGAGCTACATTTCAAAGGGTTGTGGATCATGTTTTGAGGGGTTGATAGAAAAATTCATGGTGGATTATCAAGATGACTTAACAGTAAACTCAAAAACAAGGAGCAATTACATTCATCACCTGAGGAATTTTTTTGATAGGTATAGGTTATATGGTGTTTCCTTAAATCCAAAGAAATGTTTGTTTGTTGTAACTCAAGGAAAATTATTGGGTCATATTGTGTGCAAGTAAGGAATCTATATAGATCCAGAAAGAGTTAAAGTTATAAATGAACTCAACCCCCCATCATCTAATAAGGGAGTTCAATCATTCTTTGGCAAGATCAACTTTGTACAAAGATTTTTCCCTTACTATGCAAATATTCTGAAGACGATCAATTTACTGTTGAAAAAGGACCAAAGGTTTGAATGGACCATGGTACACAAGAATCTTTTAATAATATAAAAAAGGCAATCACTACAAATCTAGTCCTCATTAGCCCATATTTTCAAAGAGACTTCATCATTTATTCGTTCTCTATAGAAACAATTGTTGCATCTATTCTTACTCATAGGAATACCAAGGGTGAATAATTTCCAATTAACTTCATGAGAAAAACCCTTCATGATTCTGAATTGAGATATTCAAAATTGGAGAAGCAAGCCCTATCTATTGTGAAAGCGGTGGCGTACTTTCAAACTTATATACTAACTTATCATGTCATTGTGTATGTTCCATCCACTCCTGTGAAGATGCTTTTAAATCAACAATTGAGAGAAGGAAAATGGGAAAACTAGATGGCGAAGATTCAAGAATATGATATTGAAATTAAACCTTTAAAACCAATTAAAGGATAGGGTTTATGTAAGCTCATTGAAAATAGTGATTCTTTGGATGGAGTGATTTCAATATCAGTAGGAGAACCCATGGTAGATTCAAAGTGGTATAGAGATATTGTATTCTACTTGAGTTCTGGACAATTTCCGGTCACCATGAATCCTAAAGAGCGAAGAACATTGAAGATGAAATTGATTCAATATTTGTTGATTGTTGATAAATATTTCATGAGGAACTATGATGGTATATTGTTGAGATGTTTTGATGAAAGGAAAGCTCAAGAATTGATGAAATAATTCCATGAAGGAATATGTGGTGGACATTTTTCGCCTACCACCACAACCCATAAGATAATAAGAGTTATTTTTTATTGGCCATCAGTTTTTAAAGACTCATATGCTACCATAAGAAAATGTGTATCTTGCCAACAAGTTTTAGGGAAAATGAAAAAATCTGCAATGCCATTACAACCTATATCTATAGAACAACCATTTTCCCAATGGGGACTTGATGTCATTGGACAAATAAATCCAAGGTCAAGAAAAGGAAATATATATATCCTCACAACTATAGATTATTTTACAAAGTGGACAGAAGCAATGGCATTAAAAAAGGTTGATTCTGAAGAGTTGATTATGTTTCTCAAAGATAATATTTTGTCAAGGTTTGGTGTCCCAGAAAAATTCATCACTGATAATGGTTCGATTTTCATTGGCTCCAAATATACAGAATTATGTGGAGAATATGGGATTTTTATGGGGCAGTAATCAAATTATTATCCTCAAGGGAATGGTCTTCCAGAATCCACTAATAAGACACTCATTCAGATATTGAAGAAAACTATTGACAAGAACCAAAGGAGTTGGCATTTAAAGTTGACTGACGCATTGTGGGAGAGAAGAATGACTCTGAAAGACAACACTGTAATGTCTCCATACACATTGGTTTATGGGAAAGAAGAAAAAATGGCGATTAGCCTTAAGCTAAATTCCTTGACTTTTGTAGTTAATACAGAGGATGCAAAAGACGATTCACCTATACAAAAGAGAGTCAAACAATTATTGAAATTGGAGGATGAATGAAGCAAAGCATTGAATAAAACTTCTCAGAGACAAAAAAGTATCAAAAGATATTTTGATCATAATGTAACCTTAAAATTTTTTTAAAGGGGAGAACTGGTGTTACTCTAGAATAAAGCTAAGAAGAAACCATCGATGCACACAAAATTCAAAGAACTTTGGATTGGACCATAAATCATTGAAAATATCTTGGGTTTTAATTCTTATAGGCTCAAAGACATGAAGGGTAAAATGTTAATGTTGTCTATTAATGTGCAACATTTGAAAGGTTTCTTTGCCTAAAATTTTCTCATTTCCTTGTACATAATTTTTCTTTTACTTAGTTTGTATATCCTTACCTTTTGACTCCATAGCCCAATGGATGGAAGCACCTGGTCATGAAGATTCTGGATTCTTGACAACCCATAGGGGGTTATCATCCCATAGTTGGATCCAGTTGTTGAGATCATTTCCCATTTCTGGATTTTTCCTTCCCCGTTCTATTTTCCCAATTTCTTTTTTCCATTTCTTTTCCCTCTTCTACACCTCCCCTTGTTTCCCTCTTTATTTTATCCCTTCTTCTATCCCTTTCTAGTTACCATGCATAGTCACATTTCAATAATCGACGGATTCTCGAACTTTCATCTCCATCCACTTTCCCATTTTATAAATCCGTTGCTACCCTATACTTAGCAATTTTTCAACTTCGCGGGTTCGCGAGTTCAAGACCTCATCCTCCAAGTTTCGTGATATCTATTTCCCACCCAAAGTTCTGTGATCTAATTTTTGACCATCAAATTTGTCACTGGTGCTAAGCCCTTAAGTATTTTATTTCTCCTGCATGCAAGTCCGACCAATCGCCTTTCTACACTTAACATATTTTTGGTCATCCATAACTGCGAGTTCGCGGTTCACGGGTTCATGAAAAGCTCCATATTTCAAACTCGCTCTCGTCCGTCCCTGCCATTCTCTTGCTTTTCCCAATATCCATTAAGTGTTGTTTAATTATAAAAACTGATTGTGCAGGCTCCAAAAATATCGTCATTAATGGAGAAAGGCTCGAGGAATTACTCATTAAATCACATTAAATTGTAATTTTCTAATGGATTAAATTATCATCATCTCTCTGAAAATATTTATTTGAAGTTAATATCCAGCTGAAGAAATATTCCCATCAACCTATGGCAACATCAACTAGACAACAATTTAGTGGTGATACTTTAAATATCTTTGGTCGTGAGGACTAGAACATTCAGTGGTCAAGAGCATATTCATATTATTCCTCTCCTCCTGCACAGAAAGACGTAATTTGGGCATCTAAAATCACTCGTGTTGGGTGTGTTCCTAATGTTTTTGGTTGTAAATAACTTTTTACATGGTGTGTGGAGAAGTACGTGCCATGCCATAGAATTATACAACTCCAAGATCATTCTTCAATTTCCCTTTCACTGCAATTTTTTCGTAAGATTTTAAGGCTCCCAGAGTCGATGCTTACCTTCAAACGAGAAGACTGCATAGAATTTTTGAAGAAACATAAAAATGGGATTGAAATCCTACCTGAATATTTGGAGAATCCTGTGTGTATTCCAAAATACATAACCATGATCCAGGTTGAGTCTTTTAAAAACCCCTATTGAGAAATTACGTGGTTGTTTACCAGGGAGACAGGTAAGGAAATCATTGCTATTATCTCTCGCATGATTTTATATATTTTATATTTTACAGTGAAATAACATGCCATCTTTGACTGGGGAAAATTGATTTCTATTGAAATATCGTCCCAATTATCACACTATAAAAAGGACAAAAAATTCTTTATGGCTTCCTATCTAGTATTTTCTATTGTGTATTTTTGTCAATTTCCAAACCTAACCATAAGTAAGAGGGTGAATCGTGAAATAGATCTAGTTACCTTATGGTATCAGGAACTATGGAGACATAAGACCCCTATGTATTTTTATGAAGTTTATAATGGTTTTGTCTTAGTCTTCAAAAGGTTGTTGTTAGGCAAAAATACTTCAAGGATATCTGACCAGGCTAACAGATTCTTAGAGAAAAAAGGAACGATAGAACAAATGGAGAATCAAAGTGTCATAAGGATATTTTGTTCCAAAGAAAATCCTTCTTTTCTCTCGTATCATGTATCTGACAAATTATTCATTACATAGGTGGAAAGGAAATACAACTTCTGGCTACATTTTTCCCATGAAAAAAGGAAAAAGAAAATTATCCCTTTGCTATGGAAGATTGGAGATTTGATGTCCAGAAACATAAATAAAATTGACGAGTTTGAAAATCATTTCAACAATGTAAATTTAAAGTATGCTGAAAAGATAAAGGGCTTTTATCCTAACAAAATCTTTGTAGAACATATGCTTTCGGTGGGATTAAGCAATTCGTTCATCCAGGCTATCTTGAATGAAGAAGAAATAGATAATTGGTTGGTTGATTATTCCGTGAAAAATCAAGATATTGAGGAGGCAATACATGGAATTTCTCATGAATTAAGAGACTTGGAAGGTAAATTATTTAATATTAAAATCAAGCATTAAATAAATGTTGCACCAATGAAAAACTACATTGAAGATTGGTTTAAAAAGGCAATTGATAAATTAACCAAAGAAGGCCAAGAAGCAGTAGTTGAGACAATTTCTATAACCGTCAACGAGGAAAATAAAAGGACAGAAACAAACAATGAATGAAGGAGAGACCATCATAGCAAGTTTATGTTGATCACATATTGCTTTCTTTATCAGTTTTTCATCCAGTTACTCCACTTCTTTAACTAGAAAGGTTTAACCGAAATCTGGTAACTCCTTCCTGTCTTCTTTCCAGGTCTTTCTACTCTGTCATTGCCTACCATATTATTTCCACAACTTAATTCTTGTTTGTATTTTATTTATGGTCCACGAGAGCCCCAATCCCAGTCCTAAGGACAAACACATTTAAATTTCAAATCTTTGTAACAGACTCAATATTTTTCAGAAATCCCACAAGAACTATTTCGGGATCAATTTTGACTGTAGTTTATAAATTTGAGTTTTGAGTATAAAATATTCGAGATTGATCTATCATTTTCATTATTTGAGCTCCACATATGTTCACTCTATTAAAATTCTCTTATGCATGCATACCATCTTCTTTTATTTTATGTGATCATAAATCTTTAATTTAACTGTGACGGATGTGAGGAAATTTTGCTTATCTTTTTCAAATATGTGATGTGTGAGGTTCTTGGTCATCTCTCAGGAACTCTCTTTAAAAACATAACTTTTTATTTTACTACAATCTTTATATTTCTTTGAATATCATGGCAGACTTTCTCAAAGTCCTATATTATTTTGAAAATCTAAAATTCTAAGAAAATATTGAAACAAAGAAGAGTACCACCTATATAAAAACGCGGGGGGATTTGTATCCCCGTGAGGTTGTTGTTTCGGTCTTAAAGGATTCAGGCGTCAACATTTTTAGCGACCATACTGGGGAATGAATTGAAATTTGAAACATGGTTTAACATTTTTGAAAGATACATGATTTCTCCTCAGGCTGATCATCCCCACCTTAAAATTGGATTAAATAATCAACGAAGCATCCTACACCAACTATATAATATGGTAATAATGATAGCCAATACCAAAGAAGAATTTGAAAGATCTTGGCAGACATTGGTCCAAGAAGAAGAAAGAGAAATCCTCCGTAGACATAGGAGAGACGAGCGATAAGATCGAAGAAATGAAAGACTAGCTCGAGCAGCACAAGACCAAGGTCGGGATTGAAGATGGATGAATAGAAGGGACCCATTACCAGAATTTAAAACAAGAAACTTAGTATTCTAAGAAGTGGAAAAATTATTCCTAAAATATCTCCGGACATGGCATAAAGAAATGAACAACCACAAGAAGAACCACGAAGAGAACCTCATGATGAAAGACAAGGAGGTGGAGGAGGTGGTGGAAGAAATTAAGAAGACCTAATATTTGGAAACCGAAGAAGAGTAAGAGAATCCCCTTTAAATATTCAAGGTGAGCAACATGACCTCCTTGTTCTCTCTAAAGGAACCTTGAAAGAATTTTTCCGAGACAGAACAATTGATGCCAAAAGACACCTTAATTTATTTCTCGATGTTTGTGATTTTCAATGTGTTGAATATGCCAATGTGATGGTAAGGTTATTTCTTCAAACCTTATTAGGAAGAGCCTATGAATGGTATACAATATTACCCACTAGGTCAATTGGCTCATTTAACGACCTAGAAGCCATGTTCCTGACTATGTTCACTCCTCTAGTTGCATATCATACCCTTCTCACTAATTTTACCCAGATTGGTTTGAGGAAGAATGAGAGAATACAAGATTTTAATCTCGATTTCAATAAGACCTTGAGAAAGATTCTAGAAGATAAAAGACCTAATGACCTAGTGATACTTGTTTTTTATAAGACTGCGATGCCCCCAAATGTAAAATATGCTATCAGAACATCTGAGATGGATACCTTGGAGGAAGCAATGATTAAGGCCATTGAACGGATGAAATTTCTGAAACTGTACAGATGAACGGATGAGAGACGTCCATATATATATATTTGAAGAAGGAGACAATGAACCTGACTTGCAACAAAATGTTTCCCAGACACAAGCGTTTGTAAATAATGCCAAGAATAAAAATGATTATGAAAAGGAAAAGGAAAAATATAAAGAAAATGTGAATGAGAAAAAGGAAAATGAAAATGTGACAGATAGCGCTGGAAGAAAGAAGCAACGCCTGATGGAAAACCTTACCCAGATGGAATACAATGTTGTAGAAGACTTGAGTAATTTAAGGATAACTCTTCCTTTTACATAAGTGGTAAAGATCCCTCAACAAAGGGAATTTTTTTTGAGATTGTTGGATGATCTATCTGGAAAAATGGAGGCTTTTTTTATAAGTCTGAAACAAAGCCAATGCACATAAACTGTCAAGTTGAGAGGTAAAATCCCACCTTTTTATATTTCGATTGAAAATCATGATGTTGCAATTCATAATTGTTTAGTTGATACTGGTGCGACCAATAATATTATGCCACTAGCGGTCATGGAGAAATTGGGCATGAGTTGCACCAAATATTATGAGACTGATCAAAGTATATATGCAATTGATTCGAGACAAGTACCAACTGTTGGCAAATATTTAACAGACAACGAATGGCAAATATTTAACAGACAGTGAATGCTTGCCATTGATGGCAAGTACAACAATGAAGATGGCATGAGTTCAGGAAGATTGAATGATAAAAGGCAACGCAACATTGATTGAATGATCAAAGGCCCGTAAAGTTTGAGAAGCATTTCTGATCGTTGGATCTCATTCAAAATTTCTGAAAGAACGAGGGCCGTCAGATCTGAATGTAGACAAGAAGAGCGCTGAAGAGGAGGATAGATCTCAGACGTTAGATCCAAGCACAGGACCCGACCATCGTTGGATCAAGGAGAACCTGCACGCTTTTTAAAGTATAACAAGGAGAAGTGGGCGTACAAAATTCCGAAAGAGGGAGGACCGTCCATTTACGGGTAGGACACGTGGGGATAGATCGTCATTTCACTGACTGGAGAGTCAAAGGAACAGGGTTCCCTAAACTCTCTAAATCACGATATGAAAAATCGTGATTTAATCTGAGCCGTCAGATCAAGGTTGAATCTTGACCGTTGATTCCAGTCCATGTCGGAGTTTCGGGGATCGAGAGTTGGAGATGTCAAGTAATATCAACCACAGGAATCCTGATATCGCGATATGCGAAATCGCGATTTACTCTGAGCTGTTAGATCAAGGTTGAATCTGGACCGTTGATTCCAGTCCATGTCAGAGTTTCGGGGTTCGAGAGTTGGAGATGTCAAGTAATATCAACCACAGGAATCTCGATATCGCAATTTAATCTGAGCCGTCAGATCAAGATGAAATCTGGACCGTTGATCCCAGTCCATTTTGGTGTTTCGCGGATCGAGTGTTGGAGATGTCAAAGATTATTAACAACAGGAATCCCGATATCGCGATATGCAAAATCGCGATTTAATCTGAGCCGTTAGATCAAGATGTGATCTGGACCGTTGATCCGACTCCATTACGGAGTTTCATGGATCGGGACTTTGAAGTGACAAAAACAATGAACTTCAAGAATGTCGAAATCGTGATATGTGAAACCGCGATTCAATCTCAGTCGTTGAATCAAGATCAGATCTGAACCGTTGATCTAACTCCATATCGGAGTTTCGCGAATCGCTACATGGAGAGGCAAAGAAAACAATGCAACAAGAATGTCAAAATCGCTATTCAATCGCAGCCGTTGAATCAAGATCAGATCTGGACCATGGAATCATAGGACATGTGGAAAGCGATTGAAATTTTGCTGACTTGGGGTCAACAGAGCATAGTGTTGAAATTCACGAAATGAGAAATCACGAAAGCACTTTATGCATAAGCGCGTGGTCATATCCATTGATCACATCGAAGGAAGATGGAGGTAGAAGCTAGAGGTGCTAAGTTTGGCCACAGAAATGCCAAAATGAATGCAAGGTCTCATGAAGCCAATCCAATGGTGCAAGTGAATTTGAACAAATATCGGAGGGTTACTGTTCTCTCTCACAATTAACTCCCCAGTTACGAATCTGCTAGCGAAACAAACTCATGATTGCCAATTAGTTGGCGTTTTAGTTGCTTGGACAGTTGTCTTTCTTTTGCCTAAGGAAATGTGAAGTGCAACTGTCGTGGATGTGTGTATAAAATAAAATGAGACAGACTGTGTGGGGTTGGTTGTTCTGTATGAAAAATGAATGAAACTGTAAGAAAGGAAAAATCATAGAATGTGTTGTGTGAGATTGAAAATATGCACAGTGTGAGATGAAACTCAGAGAAGAGTAATATATGATGAAGAGAAGCAGAAGAAAAACAAAATGACAGAACAAGTTGATGCAGAGCAGACCTGCTGAACAGACAAAGGAAGAGAAGAATAACAGAACAGTTAGTAGAAGACCAGATTTATAGAACAAAGAAAGATTGGTAAGAATTGATTTATCTGCATAGTTGACTGTTTATTTATTCATACATATTCTAGGGAGGTTGGGAGGTGCTCGGGAGGACTTTTGTCCGCAGAGGTTCAAGTGAGAGCTTGAAAACAGGAATTTGTAGCTTCCATCTGGTTGCAGCCAGAGAAACCAGGGTGGCAGGGGGGTGCAAGGGAGAACAAGTGTTCTCTGTTATACAGGTTGAAGCTTGTGTGCCTGGAAGTTGGTGCTTCCATCCAGTTGGTGCTGGAACATTAAGGGAGTTGGTGCTTCCTTCTAGTGGGTGCTAGAGAAACTAGAGAGTTGGTGCTCTCAAACAAGTTGCAGCTTGTAAAACAGAGGTAGCAGCCTCACATTGAGTTGGTGCTCAATTATAGATGATGTACAGAACTTAAAAGACTGCCCATCATTTTGAAGAAGAAGAGGTTTTCTCCCTTTATGGGTTTCCTCGTGAAAATATGTGTCTGTGTATACCTTATGTGTGACTGATGCTCTTTATTTTTACTGTCCATATGCTGTATATTGTTGATGATCACTTGAAGAAAGATTAATAATATTTTAATAGACTTAAAATTGTTTAAGCTCAATTACAACTGATTCACCCCCCCCTCTCAGTTGTCTTAGTAATTTCAACACCAACTTATGGCGAGATCAAATATTTTTATGATTGGATTATGACGACTCCCCATATTATTATAGTTTTCAATATTGTTGTAGTAGACCTTCCTCCTGCATATGGAGTTGTTTTAGGAAGATATTGGTCATTTATGATTGGAGGATACATAATGAATGATGGAACCTACATGATACTACCAGATAAAGGAGGAGCAATGATTAAGGTCCCTCGTGAACCTAGGAGATCATTCTCTTTCAAAAATAAGGATAATGAACTAATGGAAGATTATATAGACACCGGGATCATAAAATATGGTATCCTACACATGGAGTAGATTGAAGACATGGAGAAAATTCAATATATGGAGAATCAAAAGCATCAATTTGAAGGTTACTGGAGGATGTCATTTGATGGAGCTTTCTCAAGTTCCAGGAGTAGAGTTGGAATTGTCCTTGTAAAGCTAGGAAATATTGTGCATCCACATGCTATGAGACTTGAATTTGCATGTACTAATAATGAGGCAGAAGAAATGAAGATAGAACATCTAATTGTGATTGGTGACTCCAAGCTGGTAATAAATCAAGTTATCCACAGGTATAAGATTAAAAAAGAAAGTCTCAAGTTATATTTCAAAAGAGTTAATGAATTGATGGAATCCTTAAGCTCTTTCAACATTTCTTTCATCCCAAGGGACAAAAATCAGAAGGCGGATTCATTAGCTTTGGCCACCTCACTGTCCAACCTGGATGATATTCAGAGAAAAACATCTTTTCAAGTAAAAAGAATATTCCGAACTTATGTACCTGATAATCAAGAGTATTTAAAAGTATTTGAGAATGATGAAGAATTGGATTTTTTTTTGATGAATGACGATTAAGATGAGGACAATCACATAATTATTGTCCCGAGCAATTGTATTCAATCATAGTCTCTTTTTACAAGAGACGACCATGCTAAAAACCTTTTGGAAGAAGCATCTCTCCGAAAGGTCCAAGAAACAAGAAAAATTAATATCGGAATTGATAGTTCCCCGAAATACGTCAATTTGGGAGTTGATTGTGTTGGACATGGTGTTACGGTGTTGGCATTTGATGTCAAAGAGGGACAAAATTATCAATGTTGATTATGTCATTGATGTCAACCACCGATGTCATTATGATGTAATGATGAGTTGTTATGAACAACATGCATATGAATCTACCTAAAGCTAAGGAGAGGTAGCGTATTAGATTTTACAAGATCAACGCAATGCAGAAAAACCATCGGGATCAAATTCCCAATAGATCAATTATCTCGATCAATTAGAATCTAAGTACAAAACCAAAAATCTCAGAAGGGAAAGTGCATTGTAGGGATGATGAGTTTTTATGAACAACGTGTAGAGGAATCTACCAAAAAGATCAAAAGGGAAAGTGCATTGTAGAAACGCGATGAGGATTGAAATCCCCACAATAAAACAACAAAAGAATCGAGGGAGAATCTTGTCCACTGATGTAGATTTTGGGACAAACCAGGATCGTCAGATGAAGTCAAGTTACTCGAGGTTTAATCAGGGAATTTCACTCCGGGACAATTGAGAATTGCGAACAAATAATCCAAAGTCCCGAAGGCTAATATGAATCTAGACCATTGATCTAGAACTAATCATAGTCATTGGATCAAGGATTCACGAGATCCCTAATAGCCGAAATCCCGACAACCGTTGGATAGTGTTAATATTTTTGCATCAAAGATGGATCATTAGATGAAGTCAACTTGCTCGAGGTTTATTCAGGGAATCTCACTTCGGGAGAATTCAGAATTAGGAATGAATAACCCAAAGTCCCGAAGGATGAAATGAATCTAGACAATTGATCTAGAACCAATCACAGTCATTGGATCAAGGATTCACGAGATCCCTAATAGCTGAAATCTCGACAACCGTTGGATCGTGTTAAACTTTTCGTGTCAAAGATGGATAGTTAGAAGAAGTCAAGTTGCTCGAGGTTTATTCGTGGAATCTCACTTCGAGAAAATTGAGAATTGGGAATGAATAACCCAAAGACCTGAAGGCTAGAATAAATCATGACCATTGATCTAAGAGTTGATCATAGTCGTTGGATCAAAGATTCATATGAACCTATGACTAGGATGAGGACATGTTCCATGTCAGGAGATCCATGTCAGCAAGGACATGTGGCACAATCAGATGGTGACAAGTGTCAAGGTCCAGTTGTCACTTTTGGTTATGTAAGTCACAAATCTAAGTGACACATGGCAACCACTTGTCCAATTCCAAGTCAGTAGTGGCGTCAAAAAGTTACGACACTCTGGGAGCTTGTCCTTCGGGGGTGTTGATGGGCGAAATTGACCGCTTGTCAACTAGAGGAGTGAATCCGGTCCGGGGTTGTCTAAATAACCCAATCCGTTTGGATTAATCCACTCCGACGGGTTTAGTGGCTCCGTTGGCTGATCTAAGTCCTAGGAAAGTAAAAAAACTAAGCTAAAGAAACTAATCTAAGTGAAAAACAACTACTGCAACCTATATACAAATCTAATATATATATATACAGTTTGCTAACTAATATTATAAAACAATAGTCCTACTTATTAAATGTTCAGTTATCAATATAATTAAATCTCCATTATATATAAAGTATTCACAAAATGCAAATTTTGATTGAAATCTGCAAAATCATATATGAATTGTCTTATGACAGCGAAGCTAGTATTTTTTTATTTTTATAAATTTTATGAAAAAGAAATGAAATGACAACTATCTAAGCTAAGCAATAAAATAACAATCCTAACTGTAAATCTAAACTACAGAAATGAACAGTGAAATGTGTTCAGATTATAAGAAATTTATATATTAACTAAACTAATTAAATAGCACTAACAGACTGACCTGTAATAGCGTTTCCTATTTGTCCTGTGCACAGTACTCGATTTCACTATTTGATGGGGAAAACCCGCACTAGATTTTCCAAATGCTTCTTGTAAACAGGAAGCAGTGATGCTTGAATACTAATGAAAGAACAAGTAAGACATGTAGCAACATCAATTTATAATTTAACAAATAATCATATTAGGATAAATCTGAGTATGAAAATTTGCGTATTACTGTTCATTGAATGAAGAAGATCAACCTTCTAATCATCAAATGTAAACAGATTTTTTGTTGTGTATAAAATGAGAGACATCAAATATGGACACTATTTAAATCCCATCACATCAACCTGTAACAAATTATGATATCTAAAGTAGTAAAACATTTGATTACAAATTGAAATGAACCAAAAAAACTTGAACAAAAGTATGATATATTGAAGCTAAAGCCGTACAAAACATCCACTTTCATTTGAGTCTGTATAATCACCAGTCCATAGTCTCTGCTCCCCAAGAAGTGATGGTTTTTGTTTGCAAAAATAATACATATAAAAGGCCACAGGATCAAACATTCCTTGTGGAAATGATCAAAACTGTTGCAAAAATTATGGGAATACAATCTCCCAAATTCCTGTTCCTATCTAAAACTAACAGCCCAATCCAAAACTATGCAAAGAAAAAGCATGTTCAAAGATGCCACGGTCGATCCAATCTCCCTTTAAAATTCGCGTGTACCTGTCAATGCACAAGAATACATGATATTAGATTGCATGTTAATTGTAAAATCAACAAATTTGAATTTTGATAACTAGCTAATAGAATCTCATGATTCTGTAGCTAGTTATTATTATCAACTTAATCGTGTTTTATTCATTCAATCAAAACAGAAATGGATGTGATTTGAGCCAACAAATCCTTTATGCTAATTCAAAACAAACAAAATCATTTTAAAATCATGCTTGAAATACCATACCTCGGTTTCAGGGATTCGATTTGATCAAGCTATTTTTGAATTGACAATGGAAGTGGCTGCCTCCACATTTTTAAAGACAACAGAGCCTGCTGACAGACTGCTTAAAAATATTTGGATTGATCAAGGGTTCAAAGAAGGCCGAGGCACAAGGCTGGACGGGTGAAAGGGGTTCTAAGGCACAGGCCCTGAGAAGTCACAAATGTTTCAACACTTGCAACCAGATCAAAACGCACCTTTCAGCCACAGAGAAAATGTGAGATTTGACCTCTAAAAGACGAGCTATAAATCTGTAATGACCCAATTTCTGAGGAAACCGCCCACTATGAAGGTAAAAGGGGTCATTTCGGTTCTGGGTTTTTCAAGGGTTTGATCTAATTCAAAACCGTTTGCTCAGAATCGCTCACGCAAAAACGTGTCTTTGGGAGGCAATTACGGGGTTAGCCTAAGAAGTCTTCTCTGGCACTATCAAACAATAACATAGTCTGAACACCATGGGGTTCAATTCCCACTACAGGGGCCATAGATAGTAGCACAAAATGAACGGGGTAATCGGCGAGAGGGTTTGACAGGGTAGACACAGCACCATTTTCCCTAAGCTTCCCCAACACAAAGCAAAGGAAACCCGAAATGAAAAACAAAGCGTTAATTCTCATGCGTGCGAGAATGGTGGATTAGTTCGAGGCCATGCAAACAAATCATATATGTCTGTAGTTGGAATGACACCTCAGTACATAAAAATCATAACCATTGAAAACCATGATATACATATCCAGAAATCGATCCGAATGTTAAATAAACAATGGCAATTGTACAATTTAAAAGAAACACCAATATGTCGAATAAACCATTGCATCAACGATTTCATCAAAGACACCAATATGTCAAATAACCATTGCATCAACGAATTTATAAATCTAAACCTTATTAACAATAGTCAAATGCAAAGTGAGTGGTGGTTTGGTACATATGAAATGAAGGTGTGTTTGAGACCAAGGAGTAGTAACCAGGTTCAAGTAGGTTCATGATAAACCAAATGATCATTAATCCTCTGACGTAATCAACATGAATTCTAACTATGGGTTTTCACGCTTGCAGTCGTGAAAACGAAAACGAGAAGAAGGCATGTAAAAAGCAAAGAATGATGATGTCATTTAGACAGTTGCGAGGATTGATGAAGGTTTTAAAAACCCTGTGTGGGAAGCTTGTAAAAAAGATAGATATTAATATGGCTGCAAACAATGGCGACACACTGGTAGAAGCAGTTATCTCTGCCAAACAAACAAGTCCAGATTGAGAAAAACTCCAACTCGAAAACAACCAGAAAACTGTTTGAACATCATTATCAATCATAAAAAATCCCAGTTTCAGATTGCTTGTTATTTTAAAAGATGAAGAATGATGACAATATTAACAAAAGCGAGTCACGATATTAAGGTTAAAATCTCCAATATTGTTGACAGAGTTGTTGCTGCTAGCAGGAATCCATAGCCTCGACAGGGATGCTATTTAACCCACTCCAATATTCGTATCCTACCAAGAAGTTCCAGATCAGAATAAAGGACATTTAAGGTCAAGAGATTCCATATTTGAAAATTTTCATATACCCGACATTGCTTCGTTGCCAGCAGGCCTATTCAGTACCCCGACGAAGTTATCTTGGCGTCATGCATGCATTTACCGCTGCCAGCAGACCTGTTCAGTATCCCGACGGGTTTACAAGCACTTCCCACAACTCTTTAATGATTTATTTGGTTTTTAAAGATATATAATTGAGCGGGGTGACGCTGAAAATTATGATATTTTGGACATATTTTAATAAATTACAGACCTTGAGAAAAAATTTTAAACTGTCCTTCATTAAGATCTAGAGATAGTTTGTTAATAAACCGACTTTCGAAGGCAGGGAGACATCTTCTGAGTTGTTCTCTTAAGGAACAGGAACAACGTAAGAAGAAATTTTTATGGATGATCGTGAAAAGCTTCAGTTACAGATTGAAATCAAGAAACGCTTTTCAAACAACAAGCTTTCTTTAACATGGCTGCAAACTTCAGAAAAATATCATAATTGATGTTTAAACAACCTTCAACAGTCATTTCAGAGGAGAAATTTTTCTGTTCTCTTTGTCTGAACAGTTCATGATGCAGGCATGTGTGTTTCAAAAAGAAAGAATGATAAGCATAAATGGAAACAAAACACACTAGCGAAGAAAAATTGGAAAGCAAAGAAATCCAAACAAAAAAAATATGTACAGAAGGTGCATCTGAAAACATCATGCAAAAATCCCTTGGGAGACTAAAAAAAGTAGAAAAATCATGTTTGATGTGAAAGCAGTCCTACTCGTTGTACCTTGGGTCAGGGTTGATTCAGATTTATTTATCTCTTTACTTTCCATTTAATATTTTCATGACGATACTGCGTTTTTTGAAAATAAATATTCAACTAAAAGCAAAGAGAAAAAGATCAAGCGGAATTCCCTAATAACAATCGTATTATGGTTCTCGTGGTGCGCCCACTTGCGTTCATGACTGCATTATTACAAAGAGAAATAGTGAGAAATAAAACTGAAAGAAAACCTATTCCTAAACCTACCCTAACTATTAAACGAATCAGAATACTACGTGAAGTCATGTTTCCAATGTAGCCATCGGAGTAACTCCAATCCTGCAACGGAAACAAAATCAAACATTATTAATAAGAATGGTAATATATCAACAAATGACAAAAACATATCACACTTACCTTCATAATCATCATCTAAAAACAAAGTAAGCATGATCTTACCATTCCCTTGAATATTCTTGATGTATGAATCCTCCAGCCATTGCACAATCTTGTCGTGATAAGGGTCATAATGGCATGGGCGAGTGTAAGTAAGTTTGAAAAACTTGTCAATATTATGAGGAAATGAAATAACCATTAGCCAAGGCTAAAATGCCCCATCCTCCTAACAATTCTCTAAGTGTTCATTAATTTCTTCACATGGAGGATCTAAAATAAATATGTCACGCCTACTTCCAAGATACTTAGGTAAAAAGAAAGCAAGCACAACCTTGTCTTTATTATGAATTTTTTTTATATATGAATATTCAAGCCATCCTAAGATCCCGTCACAAAAATGGGGATGCAAACCATGACTTTGATGAAACGAATATATCAATGGGAAACTCATCATAGGAGGATTCGTGCAATCAATTGGATCATTGGTTTGAATGTTTCCTTCGATGAGATTGATCATTTCAAAATGTGAAGTATAAACATTAAGATTCGAGCTAAGCAAAGAACGAATATGCAACTTAGAATGTTTGATCTCCATAAAATATAATGCATTGTCTTTTTCAACAATAAACTGTGTAAAATTATCTTGCAACATGTCCTTTTCCCATGTGAGTGATGAAAGTGAACAAGCATCAAATCCAGTTTTATCAATGTTATGCTCGAAATTAATTTCACCAAAATTTAGAATATTGAAAAGATATGATTGTGGAAGAAAAGAGTAGGATGTTGTAGGTAAGGTGTCAAGTCCAACAGAGTCTAGGAAGAGATCAGGATATAAAGAATAAAAGGAATCAGACATAAGCACATGAAAAGAATCTCTTGAATTAACAATGGTATTCTCAAGAGATTTCTC
>ML791171.1:169310-182270 GCA_009831015.1 Picea engelmannii
GGTTATAATGATCAAATATGACACATACCATGATACCTCGGACCAATTACCTCATGGAGCAAGAGTCCTCTCTGATGCAAGCCCAGGCCGATAATGATGGAAGCTGGTACTGCTGACAGGACAAGTCTGGCTGAGAAGAAGAACGATGGGCCCTCCAGGGCCATGATCAAGTCGATCTCTGCTCTCGGTACTCCATGTCTATGACCATGTGGGCCTCGAGACATGATCTCCTAGTTATCCCTAGATATCGGGGATAACAGAGATTAAAAGAGATCGTGTAAACAGGAAACTCTGGTTGAATCAAAGAAAATACGTTGAAACGATATTGCAGAGGTTTAATATTTATGGAAGTAAACCGGTCAAGGTTCCTATTCCTATAGGTGTAAAGTTATCTGCAGATCAGTGTCCCAAGAAACAGGAAGAAGAAGAGGACATGTCCCATATTCCATATGCCAGTGCAGTTGGCAATTTGATGTATGCAATGGTTTGTACTAGACCGGACATTGCACATGCAGTGGGAGTTTTGAGCATGTATATGTCAAAACTAGGGAAGGAGCATTGGACAACAGTAAAGAGGGTCTTCAGGTATCTTCGTGGCACCACCAGTTATGGATTGTGCCACCAAGGAAGACCGGGATTGGACAGAGTGGTGGACATACATATCTTTGTTGATGCAGACTGGGCTGGAGATTTGGATCGCAGAAGATCTACAAGTGGGTATGTGTTTAACCTATTTGGAGAAGCAATCAGTTGGATGAGCAAAAGACAGGCTGTAGTGGCACTCTCAACTACAGAAGCTGAATACATGGAAGCCAATCATGCAAGAAAGGAAGCAGTATGGTTACAAAGATTGTGTTCAGTTATTGGGTTGGTACAACAAGCAGTGAGATTAGACTGTGACAGTCAGAGTGCAATATTCCTGGCAAAGAACCCAACTTATCATTCGAAGACAAATCATATTGATGTTCAGTATCACTTTGTAAGAGACATGGTTGAGGAAAAGAAGGTGTTGCTTCAAAAGGTTGACACTTTGAAGAATGTTGCAGATTCATTAACAAAGTCTGTGAGCATAGAAAAGTTCTCTTGGTGTAGAGTAACAATGGGCATTGTTGCCCTGGATTGTTGACTATATAATCCCCTGGACCCCTGAATGCAAAGAAAACAACAAGTGGGAGAATGTTGGGTATGTGTTATATTCTTTGCATGTGTGTGTGCGTCATATACGACAACTGTGTCTGGCGGTAGCCTGGGGACGACGGGGTTCAGGGCATTGCCCCAAATGTTTTTTTTGGGCGGTTTTTGCTATTTTTAGTGGATTTTTCTATTTTTAGCTAATTTGTAAATAAATCTCGGATTAAGGGATTAGGGTTTTGGTATCTATAGAATACCTAAACACATTGTATATATTGTATGGCGAATGGTGAAATTCAACATAATGAAAATAAGAAAGGTTTTCCCGGTTGAGGGTTTCCGGTAAAAAAAATCTTTGTGTACTCTGTGTATGAGCCATTGATTAATTTATGTATTGCTTAAGAATCTATATGCATTTATTTACTTCGCAGGTTTAAAACTTACAGAAACAAGAAAACGAATGAAGGAGAGACCATCATAGTAAGTTTATGTTGATCACATATTGCTTTCTTTATCAGTTTTTCATCCAGTTACTCCGCTTCTTTAACTAGAAAGGTTTAACTGAAATCTGATAACTCCTTCCTGTCTTCTTTCCAGGTCTTGCTACTCTGTCATTGCCTACCATATTATTTCCACAACTTACTTCTTGTTTGTATTTGCTTTATGGTCCACGAGAGCCCCAATCCCAGTCCTAAGGATAAACACATTTAAATTTCAAAGCTTTGTACTAGACTCAATATTTTTCAGAAATCCCACAAGAACTATTTCGGGATCAATTTTGACTGTAGTTTATAACTTTGAGTTTTGAGTATAAAATATTTGAGATTGATCTATCATTTTCATTATTTGAGCTCCACATATGTTCACTCTATTAAAATTCTCTTATGCATGCATACCATCTTCTTTTATTTTATGTGATCATAAATCTTTAGTTTAACTGTGATGGATGTGAGGAAATTTTGCTTATCTTTTTCAAATATGTGATGTGTGAGGTTCCTAGTCATCTCTCAGGAACTCTCTTTAAAAACATAACTTTTTATTTTACTACAATCTTTATATTTCTTTGAATATCATGGAAGACTTTCTCAAAGTCCTATATTATTTTGAAAATCTAAAATTGTAAGAAAATATTGAAACAAAGAGGAGTACCACCTATATAAAAACGCGGGGGGATTTGTATCTTCATGAGGTTGTTGTTTCGGTCTTAATGGATTCAAGCGTCAACATTTTTAGCGACCATACTGGGGAATGAATTGAAATTTGAAACATGTTTTAGCATTTTTGAAAGATACATGACGTTTCCTCAGGCTGATCATCCCCACCCTAAAATTGGATTAAATAATCAACGAAGCATCCTACACCAGCTATATAATCTGGTAATAATGATAGCCAATACCAGAGAAGAATTTGAAATATCTTGGCAGACATTGGTTCAAGAAGAAGAAAGAGAAATCCTTCGTAGACATAGGAGAGACGAGCGACAAGACCGAAGAAATGAAAGACTAGCTCGAGCAGCACAAGACCAAGGTCGGGATTGAAGATGGATGAATAGAAGGGACCCATTACCAGAATTAAAATCAAGCAACTTAGTATTCTAAGAAATGGAAAAAGTATTCCTGAAATATCTCCAGACATGGCAGAAAGAAATGAACAACCACAAGAAGAACCATGAAGAGAACCTCATGAAGAAAGACAAGGAGGTGGAGGAGGCGGTGGAAGAAATTAAGAAGACCTTATGTTTGGAAACTGAAGAAGAGTAATAGATTCCCCTTTAAACATTCGAGGTGAGCAACATGACCTCCTTGTTCTCCCTAAAGGAACCTTGAAAGAATTTTTCCGAGACAGAACAATTAATGCCAAAAGACACCTTAATTTATTTCTTGATGTTTCTGATTTTCATTGTGTTGAATATGACAATGTGATGGTAAGGTTATTTCTTCAAACCTTATTAGGAAGAGCCTATGAATGGTATACAATATTACCCACTAGTTCAATTGGATCATTTAACGACCTAGAAGCCATGTTCCTGACTATGTTCACTCCTCTAGTTGCATATCATACCCTTCTCACTAATTTTACCCAGATTGGTTTGAGGAAGAATGAGAGAATACAAGATTTTAATCTCGAGTTCAATAAGACCTTGAGAAAGATTCTAGAAGATAAAAGACCTAATGACCTAGTGATACTTGTTTTTTATAAGACTGTGATGCCCCCAAATGTAAAATATGCTATCAGAACATCCGAGATGGATACCTTGGAGGAAGCAATGATTAAGGCCATTGATATGGAAGAAATTATGATTGAGACGGGTGTCAACCCTGATATTATCCTAGTAAAATTAGAGAGACAATGGGGAGGCCTAAATATTGATGATCAAGGAGCCTATAGCTCAAGAAATAAATAAGAGAAGAAGCCGACCCACCCAAAATCAAACAATTGGAGGAGGATATTTTAAAGGAACCATACTATATGTGAAGGTAGACCCTATTGCGGCACAGGAAACTAAGCAAAGAATTGAAATTGCACAAATGAATAGAACCATCAGGAAAATGCAAAATGAGATAACCAGTTTAAGAAGGGGGGTTAATTATGTAGAAAATCCAAGAATTATAGTCCAAGAGAAAAGAAGGAACCCTCCCCCAAGAAAACAAAGTGAGGTTTCCAAGCAAAGAAAGAACCCTCCCCAGTATGGTCGTCAATTTTGTTACGAGGAAAATCTCTCTATGGCTAGGGGTAAACCACAACATAAGGAAATGACTGCAGAAATCAACTCTATTCTCAAGTATGTTATATAAACAAATATGATAGCAAGACAAGATAAAAGGCCTACCTTGTCTAGACGTTCAATGAAGTCCACCACTGAGCACTTGACCCAAAGAAATATACCTGCAACTAGTCCTCAACAACCAAGCAAAGCAATCATATGGTGATAATATACGATGTTAGCACATTCAATAGCATAATCCATTAATATACATAACAAATATGCCCATGGAATAATAATTCAAATATTTGCAAGATATCAATTGGATGGGAAAAGATTATTTCTATTAATATATGATCAACATAAGTGAAAAAGTTACAAACTTCCATGTCAACATGGTTCAGAATCGAGAAACTAAGTTCCTTCCAGCCAGGCCTCCACCACTTCAATCCTCCACCAAATGCAAGCTCATAGAAGAGAGACAATGAAGTTCTCAATCAATAAGGGAAGAGCTTGGGGGCTGAACACTGTGTTAATACTTAAAGGAAAAAGGAATGCAGACTCAATATGAAGTGAATAATTTATCCATAGTAACTTCGCTCTCAAAGTTGAATTCTTTCTCCTCTTTTCCATAGCTCGTAATTGGTCCATTTATAGCCTTCAAATGGAACTGAAGGGTCGAGTCAGAACGTTTCCAGTATAAGGAAGGCCAAGGATCATAGATCTCCTATCGTGAGATGGAAACCCGACACCATTTTTCATTTTCGGGCACAAATCCTGATGTATGTGGGTTGTAGTGGTGCAGACTGCGTATACACATGTTGTATAGTAGTCAAGGTGTGTACATGTGGAAAAATGTATTTTTTAGCTCTGGGATTTGAAAAAAGGGATGAAAATTCTACATAGGGAAATGGAAAAAGGCCCTATGTGCAAGATTGCATAGGGTGAGGCAAATCTTGCTATAACAAGGTTTGAAGACACTGATAATACACAAAGACAAAGGGTTCCTAGGAAACCAATCCCAAATGAAGCTATTATGGATGATGTATATGACGAGAAAATGCTTCAGCAAGGGAACGACTATTTACCTGATGAAAGTTCTGAAACTGTACAGATGAACGGATGAGAGACATCCATATATATATTTGAAGAAGGATACAATAACTCTGACTCGCAAGAGAATGTTTCCCAGACATGAGCGTTTGTAAATAAAGCCAAGAATAAAAATGATTATGAAAAGGAAAAGGAAAAAGATAAAGAAAATGTGACTGAGAAAAAGGAAAATGAAAATGTGATAGATAGCTCTGGAAGAAAGAAGCAACACCTGATGTAAAACCTTACCCAGGTGGAATACAATGTTGTAGAAGACTTGAGTAATTTAAGGATAACTCTTCCTTTTACATAAGTGGTAAAGATCCCTCAACAAAGGAAAAATATTTTGAGATTGTTGGATGATCCATCTGGAAAAATGGGGTATTTTTTTATAAGTCTGAAACAAAGCCAGAGCACATAAACCATCAAGTTGAGAGGTAAAATCCCACCTTTTTATATTTCAATTGAAAACCATGATGTTGCAATTCATAATTGTTCAGTTGATACTGGTGTGACCAATAATATTATGCCACTAGCGGTTATGGAGGAATTGGGCATGAGTTGCACCAAATATTATGAGACTGGTGAAAGTATATATGCAATTGATTCGATACAAGTACCAACTTATGGAAAAATCAAATAGTTTTATGCTTGGATCACGACGACTCCCCATATTATTAGAGTTTTCAATATTGTTGTAGTAGACCTTCCTCCTGCATATGGAGTTGTTTTAGGAAGATATTGGTCATTTATGATCGAAGGATACACAATGAACGATGGAACCTACATGATGCTACCAGATAAAGGAGGAGCAATGATTAAGGTCCCTCGTGAACCCAGGAGATCCTTCTCTTTCAAAAATAAGGATAATGGACTAATGGAAGATTATATAGACACCGGGATCAGAAACTATGGTATCCTACACATGGAGTAGATTGAAGACATGGAGAAAATTCAAGATATGGAAAATTAAAAGCATCAATTCGAAGGTTACTGGAGGATGTCATTTGATGGAGCTTGCTCAAGTTCCAGGAGTAGAGTTGGAATTGTCCTTGTAAAGATAGGAAATATTGTGCATCCACATGCTATGAGACTTGAATTTGCATGTACTAATAATGAGGCAGAAGAAATGAAGATAGAACATCTAATTGTGTTTAATGACTACGAGCTGGAAATAAATCAAGTTACCGAGAGGTATAAGACTAAAAAAGAAAGACTCAAGTTATATTTCAAAAGAGTTAATGAATTGATGGAATCCTTCAGCTCTTTCAACATTTCTTTCATCCCAAAGGACAAAAATCTGAAGGTAGATTCATTAGCTTTGGCCACCTCACTGTCAAACCTGGATGATATTCAGAGAAAAAAATCTTTTCAAATAAAAAGAATATTCCGACCTTATGTACCTGATAATCAAGAGTATTTAAAAGTATTTGAGAATGATGAAGAATTGGAAATTTTTTTGATGAATGACAATGAAGAAGAGGACAATCATATAATTATTGTCTCGAGGAATTGTATTCAATCATAGTCTCTTTTTACAAGAGACGACCATGCTAAAAACCTTCTGGAAGAAGCATCGCTCCGAAAGGTCCAAGAAACAAGAAAAATTAATATCAGAACTGATAAAATACATCAATTTGGGAGTTGATTGTGTTGGACATGGTGTTATGGTGTTGGCATTTGATGTCAAAGAGGGACAAAATTTTCAATGTTGATTATGTCATTGATGTCAACAACCGATGTCATTATGATGTAATGATGAGTTGTTATGAACAACATGCATAGGAATCTACCTAAACCTAAGGAGAGGTAGCGTATTAGATTTTACAAGATCAACGCAATGCAGAAAAACCATCGGGATCAAATTCCCAATAGATCAATGATCTCAATCAATTATAATCCAAGTACAAAACCAAAAATCTCAGAAGGGAAAGTGCATTGTACGGATGATGAGTTTTTATGAACAACATGCAAAGGAATCTACCAAAAGGATCAAAAGGGAAAGTGCATTGCAGAAACACGATCAGGATTGAAATCCCCATAATATAACAACAAAAGAATTGAGGGAGAATCTTGTCCACTGATGTAGATTTTGGGACAAACCAGGATCGTCAGATGAAGTCAAGTTACTCGAGGTTTAATCAGGGAATTTCACTCTGGAAGAATTGAGAATTGCGAACGAATAGCCCAAAGTCCCGAAGGCCAAAATGAATCTAGACCATTGATATAGAACTAATCATAGTCATTGGATCAAGGATTCATGAGATCCCTAATAGCCAAAATACTGACAACCGTTGGATAGTGTTAATATTTTCACGTCAAAGATGGATCGTTAGATGAATTCAACTTGCTCGAGGTTTATTCGGGGAATCTCACTTCAGGAGAATTCAGAATTGGGAATGAATAACCCAAATTCCCGAAGGTCGAAATGAATCTAGACCATTGATCTAGAACCAATCACAGTCATTGGATCAAGGATTCACGAGATCCCTAATAGTTGAAATCCCGACAACCGTTGGATCATGTTAAACTTTTCGTGTCAAAGATGGATCGTTAGATGAAATCAGGTTGCTCGAGGATTATTCATGGAATCTCACTGCGAGAGAATTTAGAATTAAGAATTGGGAATGAATAACCCAAATCCCCGAAGGCTAGAATAAATCATGACCCTTGATCTAAGAGTTTATCATAGTCGTTGGATCAAAGATTCATATGAACCTATGACCAGGATGAGGACATGTTCCATGTCAGGAGATCCACGTCAGCAAGGACACGTGGCACAATCATATGGTGACACGTGTCAAGATCCAGTTGGCACTTTTGGTTATGTAAGTCACAAATCTAAGTGATACGTGGCAGCCATTCGTCCAATTCCAAGTCAGCAATGGCATCAAAAATTTATGTCACTCCGGGAGCTTGTCCTTCTAGGGAAACCAACAACTACATGAAGTGTCGAAGGCTAAAGTCAATGCTAACCATTAATATAAGATCCTCCAGGATGAATCATGACCGTTAGATCAAATGCTTGGAATGGTTAAGCCCATGGTCCTAGCTCCTAGACTTGTGGAGGTTATCAAGCAAAAAGTGGTAATAAGCACTTTCGCGGAATTTACTCTGGAATAGTTGAAGGATTGCAAAGACCAGAGTCCCGAAGCACCAAATTCTTGAAGTGAACGAGAACCATCCACTCAATTATAGATCAATTCATGGCCATTGATTTATTTTAAACCTATGGACAAGCCATGATTGTCCATCTACGAAAGAAAAAATATCGACCGTCTGATCTACTTCGACGAAATGTACTCTGGAAGGTTGAAATATTGCAGAGGATGGAAGTCTCAAAGTCCCAAAATAAATAATGGTCATCTATCTCAATGTTTGATTAAGTCATAGTCGTTGGATTAGGCAGTGCAAGGATAGTGTAAGGATCAAATATAAACCGTTGATTTGGTTCCAAGAATCATGCCAACCATTAGATCAATCCTTGTGAGAGGTCAAAACTTTGGAAGACTGGATGAAAGAGAAAACGCCCAAAGGCCAAAGTATGGAGGACTAGGTTCCAGCCCCTGGTCATGGGTTACGAACACATAAAGTCGTGTAGCATTGGGAAAATCACTTAAATTAATAAGATCGTGGTTTACACATATGGTCACATGTAAATGGTTTGAAGGAAGCGCCTTTGTAGAATTCGATGTCTACAATATTTGCAGAGACATGGAATCGAGTTAAAAGAAAATGATCCATGCCTATGATCGATTTATGAAAATCACTCTCACTGAATTAAAAGCCTTCACAATAATGTTTGAGTAATAATAGAGATTATTGTTAATTTAAAATGAAGAAGTGTGATGGTCCAAACAAAGGGACACAATGCTTCATATCTCACACCAGTTGGAAGATGATATAAACGAGAAAGAATGGTGAGAAGAAAGTGTCTCTATAGTCCAGATCAGAAGATAAAAATAGCAGCAGAGTCCAAGAATAAGAACTGGTGATTCTTATGAAGTGAGGGTGGAAGGGAGGAGCACAGAAGGATTCATATCCTTTAAGTGTAAGTTAAGGGAGCTGGTGCTTCCTGGGGTTGGTGCCCTAAAGAAAAGGGAGTTGGTGCCCTAAAAAACTAGGGAGTTGGTGCTTCCTAGGGTTGGTGCCATGAAGAAGGGGATTTGTGTCTCCTAGAGTTGTTTCTCTAAAAAGGATTGGTGTCCTTCACTATTCCTCATAAATCCTTGTAATTCCTATTAATTATATTTATATAATTGATTTTACAAACAAGTCCATTGTTAATCTAATGTGGTAATTAACAAAATATAAAAGTAATTGCTAATTGTTGAGAAAGGTTAATACTGATTCACCCCCCCTCTTAGTGTTCCAATAGATTGCACAATTGACGAAGTTGATCAATATGTCGCATTATTTAAACAATATATTTATTTGTTCTCATGGAGTTATGATGATTTGAAGGCATATGATAAAACAATTTTTCAACATATTATTCCCTTGAGAGAAGAGGAAAATCCTGTTAAACGGAAGATAAGGATAATGAACCCCAAATTAAAACCACTGGTAAAGGTTGAATTGGAGAAATTAAAGGTTGGAATAATATACCCCATTAGACATTTTGAATGGCTTTCAAACCCTTTGATAATAAGAAAAAAGACTCGAAAGATATGGATGTGTGTAGATTTCAGGGATTTTAACAAATGAAGTGTAAAGGATAATTATCCTTTGCCTAACATGGAGTTTCTTCTCCAACAAGTCACAAGATTAGCCTGCATGTCTATGTTAGATGGTTTTTCTGGGTATAATCAAGTCTTGATTACTGAAGAAGATAGAGTAAAGACAACTTTCATAACACCTTGGGAGACATATGCATATGCTCGGATTCACTTTGGTTTAAAAAATGCAGGAGCTATATTTCAGAGGTATATGGATCATGATTTTGAGGGGTTGATAGGAAAATTCATGGTGTATTATCAATATGACTTAACCATACACTCAAAAGCAAGGAGTGATCACATTCATCACCCGAGGAAAGTTTTTGACATGTGTAGGTTATATGTTGTTTCCTTAAATCCAAAGAAATGTTTATTTTTTGTAACTCAAGACAAACTATTGGGTCATATTGTGTGCAAGGAAGGAATCTATATAGATCCAAAAAGAGTTAAATCTATAAATGAAATCAACCCCCCATCATCTAAGAAGGGAGTTCAATCATTCTTTGGCAATATCAACATTGTACGAAGATTTATCCCTGACTATGCAAGTATTGTGAAGTTGATCAATTTATTGTTGAGAAAGGACCAAAGGTTTGAATGGACCATGGATACACAAGAAGATTTTAATAATTTAAAAAAGGAAATCACTACAACTCCAGTCCCCATTAGCCCATATTTTCAAAGAGACTTCATCATTTATTCGTTCGCTACAAAAACAATTGTTGCATCTATTCTTACTCAGAGGCATACCAAGGGTGAAGAATTGCCAATTAGCTTCATGAGAAAAACCCTTCATGATTATGAATTAAGATATTCAGAATTGGAGAAGCAAGCCCTATCTCTTGTGAAAGTGGTGGCGCACTTTCATACTTATATACTAAATTCTCATGTCATTGCGTATGTTCCATCCTCTCCTGTGAATATGCTTTTAAATCAGCAATTGAGAGAAGGAAAATGGGAAAATTCGCTGGTGAAGATTCAAGAATATGATATTGAAATTAAACCTTTAAAGGAAGTTAAAGGAAAAGGTCTATGTAAACTCATTTCAAATAGTGATTCTTTAGATGGAGTTATTTCAATCTCATTAGGAGAACCCGTGGCAGATTCAAAGTGGTATAGATATATTGTATTCTACTTGAGGTTTGGACAATTTCCAGTCACCTTGAATCCTAAAGAGTGAAGAACATTGAAGATGAAATCGAGTCAATATGTGTTGATTGTTGATATATTGTTCAGGAGGAACTATGATGGTATATTGTTGAGATGTGTCGATGAAAGGAAAGCTCAAGAATTGATGAAATAATTCCATGAAGGAATATGTGGTGGACATTTTGCACCTACTGTCACCGCCCATAAGATAATAAGAGCTAGTTTTTATTGGCCATTGGTTTTTAAAGACTCATATGCTACCATAAGAAAATGTGTATCTTGCCAACAATTTTTAGGGAAAATGAAAAAATCTGCAATGCCACTATAGCCTATATCTGTAGAACAACCATTTTCCCAATGGGGACTCGATGTCGTTGGACCAATAAATCCAAAGTCAAGCAAAGGACATATATATATATATATATATATATATATATATATATATATATATACTCAGCAGTACATATTATTTTACAAAGTGGCTAGAAGTAGTGGTATTAAAAAAGGTTGATTCTGAAGAGTTGACTAAGTTTCTCAAAGATAATATTTTGTCAAGGTTCAGTGTCCTAGAAAAAATCATCATTGATAATTGTTCAATTTTCATTGGCTATGGAGAATATGAGATTGTTATGGGGCAGTCATCAAATTATTATCCTCAAGGGAATGGTCTTGCAGAATCCACTAATAAGACACTCATTCAGATATTGAAGAAAACTATTGACAAGAACCAAAGGAATTGGCTTTTAAAGTTGATTGATGCATTGTGGGCAAGCAAAATGACTCCGAAAGATAGCATTGGGATGTCTCCGTACACATTGGTTTATGGGAAAGAAGAAAAAATGTCAATTAGCCTTGAGCTAAATGCCTTGACTTTTGTGGTTAAAACAGAGGATGTAGAAGATGGTTCACCTATGCAAAAGAGAAACAACTAGTTATTGAAATTGGAGGAAGAATGAAGTAAAGCCTTGAATAGAACTTCTCAGAGACAACAAAGTATCAAAAGATATTTTGATTAGAATGCAACCGTAAAAGTTTTCAAAGGGGCGAATCGATGTTACTCCGGAATAAATCTAAGGAGAAACCATCGATGCACACAAAATTCGAAGCACTTTGTATTGGACCATACATCATTGAAATGATCCTGGGTTTTAATTCTTATATGCTCAAAGACATGAAGGGTAATGATCCGGATTATTTTCGGCACGAAATGAGAGCGGAGATATAATAAGGAAATGCACAGAGATATTGCAGATATTCAATAATATAACAGAATGTATTAGAGATGCAACCATAAACATAGATATACAGTAATACACGATTTCTATTAATCAAAGAAATGTACAGAGACTGTAAAAATACAGAATGAAAGACTCGCTAGAATGGTGGCAGCTTATCTCTGAGAAGAGATGTGACGGTTACTCACATTCGCAAGAAGATGATTACAATGAGGCTCTGAAGGACTTTTTACAATAAATGGGAATGCCAAAATTCCTAGACAGCCAAAAACCTAACCCTAAGAGATGAAGCGCCAAAAGTCATGTGGGCCCCGTTTGGGTAAGCTAGTACATCAACTTCCCAGGGTCGTAACTTTTGCATACAATCTCCATTTTAGGCGTATGATAGCTCGTTGGAAAGGTATCATCGAGGAGATTCATTTTGGGGGCTCAATCATGCCTTCAACAATCATTAAGAACCTTGATCTCAAAAAACCTTCATTTAGGCCCTCAAAATGGCCTCGGAAGTTAAAACCTGCTAAAAATAGTAAATTTCCAGAAAGTTGTTTTGAGCCAGTTGGAAAAGGTGGGTGGCCACCTAGATCAATCCTCCCTCCTTAGGAAGAAATGGTCTCCATTGCGTTGAGTTCCTGGGGGAGAAGGAAAAGCGTTTGTTGAATCTACATCTTGGTGAGCTTCTTGTCTTGCTAGAGACGTCGCGCTGCTCAGTTTGTGGAAGTCTATCATGAACCTATTGAGGTTGAGTAATGCAGCTGGTGCTAGTGAAATGTGTTTGACAGAGCTAAACATAGTTGTCTGTCACTATAATTGGCAGTTTGGTTCTTTTAGCAGGACTATTGCCGAATTCGGCAAATTTAGCACCTTTTGTTTTTATTAGTCCCCAACGGAAATGTTTTTACACATAGTGTTAAACTCCTTATAACCACACAAT
>ML791171.1:187983-197987 GCA_009831015.1 Picea engelmannii
ATCGAATCCGCTTAGATCCTAAAATTCCTGATGGTAATCCTAACTTCTCCTACAGCTATTACATTGTTAGGATTCGAGATCCTTGACCATTTATTCAATTTGAACTAAATACAACAAGAAAATTTAAAGAACACCCACTCTCTTTAAAATTTGCCTTTGACTTTCAACAACCATAGATCTTCTAGCGCTGAGAACTCATGCCCCTGCATCATTGAGGTTGTTCAACAAGTTGAGATACATGAGAGGACAGTGTGCAAAAGGAACCTTTGCGCTTTGCTGCAACCTTGTCGACCTGCTTTTGTTGGATAGAAGGTGCTTGGGTCAAGACTGTAGTGGTTGCAGTGTCCTTTTGTTCTCCTTTTGAACAGATTGTGAAGAAGCTGAATTTTGCAGTATGAGATACTACCTTGTGACACTTTTTAGGTGGAACAGTAGTCGAAACTACCTCTGGTATTCTGTAGAGATGACCCCCCAAAGTAACAATGACACTATGGGGTTGAGACTCATAAACAACATGGTGTATCCACATATATGGTTGGCCCAAGAGCACATCACAAACATCTAGTGGGGCAACATCACATAATACCTCATCCTTGAAGGGTTGGATGCCATATGATAATCAACATTGTTGGTTGACACAAAGATCTCGTCCTTGGCGAAGCCACCCAATGTTGTATGGTTGCGGGTGTGGTGTTGTCGACAATCCCAACTGTTTGACGACCTCTGTTGAGATGAGTTTCTTCTGGCTTCTTCTATCAATAAAATGCAGCGGGGCCCCCTTCACCCACATCTGTGAATGAAAAAGGCGCTCCCCCTCTTCAGGATCTGTTGGTTCTTCTGGTTGAATTGATGCGGTAGCGACAATAGCAGTGGGGTCCACATCAATGATCTGTCCTTTACCATTATTTTCAGAATCAGATTCTGAATTAGGGTTCGGCTCTTTGTCTTTGATCTCGGCCACTAATGACTATTTTGAGAGACATTCATTGGTGTTGTGCCAGGGGATTTTGTGGAACTCACACCATTTTCCAGTGTCCTTATTTGTCTTCCTATGACCCTTCTTTTCCTGTGTCTTGGACTGGTTTTCGGGAAACTGTTTGTCAGGGTCGTCTTTGTCATACTTTGTTTGTTGTGGATTTGCAGAACAAAACTCGTGTTTGTTCAGGTGCTTAAATTTTTGCTCAATTTTAACAGCATATCGATAAGCAACACCGAGTGATGAGATGTCCAGAAAATCCATTTCAGTCTGGATGTATCTGTGTAGAGCCCCACAGTATTTCAGAACCAAATGTCACTCGGAGTCTTTGATACCCAGCTTGGTGCGCAAGGTATGGAAGGTATTGGTGAACTCCGAAACTGCTTGGCCCCTCTCTTTCCATGGTGTGGTCCATCTCATGTATTGGTCCTCATAGTTGCCAACAAGGTAATACTGTTCCTTTACCGCATCCACAAAAAAATCCCAAGTGGGATCGACCACATATATTCTGAACTCCTCTGTGGAACTTTTCTCCCAGTAAGTTTCCCACCAATGTTTGACATGAGGGAGAGCTTTAAGAAGTGCAAAGGTGATATTTTCTTTGTCAGAAAAATTGTGAACAGAGAAATAACCTTCTAGTAGAGTTAACCATTTTTCTAGGGCTTCTGCATCTATCTCTCCTTCAAATACAGGAATATCAAAGTTAACTTGTACCTTGAAAGGCAAGGTGCCTCCAAAGTGGTCGCTTGATGAATATGCGCCTGATGTTATCGGCAAGTGTTGAAGGATGTGGGAAAAATTCTCCATCATTTCGTCCCTCTGTCGCGTGAGAGCTTGCTCAAGCAACAGATTGATAGGATCGTCTGCTCTGTTGTTTTTCTTTTCTTCTACCATTGAGAGTTTCTTGGGTGTGCAAGAGCGATTTTCTTCAAGAGAGACAAGCTCGAGACCCAACTTGCTATAATCGGACCTCGTCGGGGACATGCACTGAAAAAACGATCAAGAGCAGCCTGCTCTGATACCACTGATCCAGATTATTTTCGGCACGAAATGAGAGCGGAGATATAATAAAGAAATGCACAGAGATATTGCAGATATTCAATAGTATAACAGAATGTATCAGAGATGCAACCATAAACACAGATATACAGTAATACACGATTTCTATTAATCAAAGAAATGTACATATAGTGTAAAAATATAGAGTGAAAGACTCACTAGAATGGTGGCAGCTTATCTCTGAGAAGAGATGTGACGACTACTCGCATTCGTAAGAAGATGATTATAATGAGGCTCTGGAGGCCTTTTTAAAATAAACGAGAATGCCAAAAGTCCTAGACATCCAAAAACCTAACCCTAGGAGATGAAGCACCAAAAGTCATGTGGGCCTCGTTTGGGTAAGCTAGTACATCAACTTCCCGGGGTCGTAACTTTTGCATATGATCTCTGTTTTAGGCGCATGATAGCTCGTTGGAAAGGTATCGTCGAGGATATTTATTTTAGGAGCTCAATCATGCCTTTGGATATCATTGAGAACCTCAATATTGAAAAACCTTCATTTAGGCCCTCAAAATGGCCCCGGAAGTTAAAACCTGCTAAAAATAGTAAATTGCCAAAATTTCCATAAAGCTGTTTTGAGCTAGTTGGAAAAGGTGGGTGGCCACCGATATCCACCTGGATCAGGTAAAATGTTAATGTTTTTTGTTAATGGGAAACATTTGAAACGTTTCTTCGCGTGAAATTTTCTCATTTCCTTGTACATAATTTTTCTTTTACTTAGTTTGTACATCCTTACCTTTTGACTCCATAGCCCAATGGATGGAAGCACCTGGTGATGAAGATTATGGATTCTTTACAACCCACAGGGGGTTATCATCCTCAGTTGGAGCCAATTTTTGAGATCATTTTCTGTTTCCATATTTTTCCTTCCCCGTTCTATTTTCCCAACTTCTTTTTTCCATTTCTTTTCCCCCTTCTACACCTCCCCTTGTTTCCCTCTTTATTTTATCCCTTCTTCTATCCCTTTATAGTTACCATAGTTAGTCATATTTCAGTCATCGACGAGTTCATGAGTTGGCAAAATTTCATCTCCATCCACTTTCCCATGTTGTCACATACCCACTAAGGAAAACAAATTTTTTCGTTGAATTCTCGAGGATCAAAATCCCCGAAATACCTACGGGGGTCTTAGCATAGGCTAGTTCCTTCCTTGTCCATTTCCATGTGATCGTGGGTCACGACCACAAGCCGAACAAGTATGGAATTCTTTCGCTCTTCGCAACTCAGTACTACCAAAGCATCGAGTCTTTTGACTCTGCAAACCCCGACACGGTGAAGCATCGAACCCCGATAGGGATAGCGAGTGGCAAGTTCCCCCCCCGGGGTATTTTCCACATGACCCTATCCCATGTCTACGTGCTTAAGTTGGCTAAGCGCTTATCGATTTTTCACGAATCAGGGAAATGCGATGCATGACTTCCCTTTGACACTTTTCGCTACTCGCAACCTCACAGGTTGAAGCGTCGAGCTCTCGTACTCTTCTTCTCTGAAATCCTGAGATGCGAAAGTCAGAAATGGTTGACTTCCTCTTCGCACTTCTCACAACTCACAACCTCGCGAGTTGGAGCATTGAGCCTTTGTGCTCCTATCTCATGAATCTCTGAGACGCGAGAAGTCAACAGAGTGTTGACTCCTTTCCGGGCGACGCATGCCCTCCTGTCAATCACGCGGGCCCCACCTGATGGGTGTGCCATGTGTTCTCACGAGCCTTGGATCTCGTCACTTCATGACTTCTACGGTCGAAAGTGACCCCTTCCAACCTCCGAATCCCCGAACTCCCGATATACGATATCACCATGGAGTCCTGATCCAACGGTCCTTCGGTTCCTAGATCTAATCGTTTAGACTTTTCTCCTCGTCACTTCATGCTTCGCGACTTCATGAGTTGGATCACCCAACTCTTGCGCTCTCTTCTTGAGAAACCCCGAGATGCGAGATTCCTTGATCTCTGCCACCAGTCCTCCCCATATGGACGGTTCTGATCCTCTTGTGACTTCGCCGCTCGCGAGGTTGAAAGACTTCCCTCTATGACTCTTGATGTCCGAATCCCCGATATGGGCGATCTCGCGACATGCATCCACTCTCAGACAAACGACTCAGATTTCCTCGGGACTTCGCTACTCATGAAGTCAAGATGCTCGCCTCTGTGAGTCTCGGTGCCTAAATCTTTGAAATGGATGATTCTGTGACACGCGTCCTCCCGCAGACGGACGGCTCAGATTCTTTCACCCCTTTGGGACTTTAGGGACAAAAGTCTCGACCTCCTATCCACCGATATCCCGAAATGCCAAAATTCCAACACGTCGTCAACACAGGTCCTACAGTGGAACTTCCCACCTTTTTGGAGTTTCGGACTTAGCGACTTCGCAAATCCTAATGCTAAGCTTTGGGTTCTTCAACCCATGGAACCCTGAAATGCCAAGTTCTGATGCACTTCACCAATAACTGGCTGACACAAATCCTTTCACCCCTTCGGGACTTCGCTTTTCGCGGCCTCGCGAATCTTGAGACAAGGGTTTTAACCCTTCAACTCGCGAATCCATGAAATGAGATTTTGTGAGTGATCCAATGGTCCTTGTCGGCCCAGGTCCTACGGTCTGATTTCTCCTGAACTTAAGACTTGAAAAATAGGCTTACCATAACTCCCCTGCTCTTCTGGAAGATCTGACGGCTCTCGGGACTTCGCAAATTCTCCATGGAGAATTCCAACCGTCCAATGCCTCCTTGATGACTCTTGCGAAGCGAACAAGGTATTCCTTCACTTCTATTTCAGGATTTCAAGAGGATCATTCTTCCTCGTACAGGGTTACTAAGACTTACGCCTTCAAATCCTTTTTCCAGTTTCTTGGTGAGCTTTCTAAGAAGGGTGTCTCTATGGGGAGATCTATCCAGGGTATTACCTGAGACGAATAAGGGTATAGATTTCCCGAGAACAGACTTGAAGTCTGAATTAATTCAATATGCGTATAAATAGAGATTTATAAAACATAAACCATACGTGATCTTTCCGTTATAAGCGTGCAACCTCCATTTCTAAATCAAGACACTACACAGGTAGTCTTATATGAAAACCATTCATAAAACTTCACAGACTATGAGCATACTTGTCAGCATATAAATTTCAAGATGTAAGATGTAAAAACACTTATCAGAAATAACACCAGATGTGATTGCAACTGCTGAGAGGGGTGCTCGTTTCCACCCAACCGTGGGCTCAATGATTCTGATAGGATTTACAACTAGCCACCCCCAAGCTGAGACCACGATGCTGCGAGACTGCGTCTCCATTTTCTAGTGACTGAGAATGAGGGTTACTCTCCCCCTTCTCTACTATCACTCACTCTGTATTTTCCAAAGTTCTCTTCCTTCCCTCGCGTCTGGCTCCTTCACTTCTCCCTCACACCTTTTTCCTCTTGCGAGGTTGCATGTGGCATGATTTCCCTCGCACTGGTCAGGCCTGATGGCTCTACGGATGGGAGGTTCACCCCTCCCCCCCCATCCCTCATTACTCATGAGGAGCCATCTACCTACCAATCCTGGTGAGTCATTTAATTCGGGGCCAGCGAGTCGCTCTTGGTTATTCGGGCCAGTGAAGTCTAAATACGGTATTGGTTTCGGTGGAAGTTAATGCCACCTTTCCAGGTGCCTTCCACCACCTTTCTTCAGCCATCATGGTCTCTTTTTCAGTATATCCCCTCTCAGCAGTCCTGCAATATATATATATATATATATATATATATATATATATATATTCATGATATTATTCACATTCATCGACCTTTTTTCACAAGGTCCATTCACATCACACATTCACATTTTTTAGTTTGCCACAGTTCTTGGCCAGTATAGTTATTTTTACAAACTGGGGGAAACAAGGTGTTACACATGTTATAAATTTGTTGCTACCCTATACTTTTCCATTTTTCAACTTCACAGGTTCAAGCCCTCATCGTCCAAGTTTTGTGATCTCCATTTTGCACCCAAAGTTCAATCTACTTTTTGACCATCAGATTTGTCACAGGTGCCAATCCCTTAAGTATTTTATTTCTCCTGCATCCAAGTCTGACCAACCGCCTTTCTACACTTAACATATTTTTGGTCATCTATAACTATGGGTTCATAGGTTCCTAGGTTGGGGGGTTCATGAAAAGCTCCATATTTCAAACTCGCTCTTGTTCGTCCTCACCATTCTCTTTCTTTTCCCAATATGCATTAAGTGTTGTTTAATGCTAACAGGCAGGCTCCAAAAAGATCGTCATTAATGGAGAAATGCTCAAGGAATTACTCATTAAATCGCCATTTTCCAAGGGAATAAATTATCATCATCTCTCCGAAAATATTTATTTGAAGTTATTATCCATTGGAAGAAATACTCCCGTCAACCTATGGAAGCATCATCTAGACAATAGTTTTGTGGTGATACTTTAAATATCTCTGGTCATGAGGACCAAAACTTTTAGTGGTCCAGAGAATATTCATATTATTTCTCTCCTCCTGCACAAAAAGACGTAATTTGGGTATCTGGAATCACTTGCGCCCGGTGTGTTCCTGAGATTTTTGACTGTAAAGAACTTGTTGCATGGTGTGTGGAGAAGTACGTTCCAAGCCAGAGAATTATACAACTCCACGATCATTCTCTGATTTCCCTTTCACCGCAATGTTTTTGTAATATCTTGAGGCTCACAAAGCCAATGCTTACCATCAAAGGAGAAGACTACAAAGATTTTTTGAAGAAATATAACAATGAGTTTGATATCTTGTCTGAATATTTGGAGAATCCCGTGTCTATTCCAGAAGACATAACCAGGATCCAGATTGAGTCTTTTAAAAACCCATATCAAGAAATTGCGTGGTTGTTTACTAGGTTGACAGGTCATGAAATAATTGCTACTATCTCTCGCATGATTTTGTATATTTTATATTTTACAGTGAAAGAACATGCCATCTTTGACCGGGGAAAATTGATTTCTAACGAAATCTCATCCGAGTTATCACACTATAAAAATGACAAAAAATTATTTATGGCTTCATATCTAGTGTTTGCTATTGTGTATTGTTGTCAATTTCCAAACCTGACCATAAGTAAGAGGGTGAATCATAAAATAGATCCAGTTACCTTCTGGTATCAGGCACTATGGAGACATAAGACCCCTCTATATTTTTATGAAGTTTATAATGATTTTTTCTTAGTCTTCAAAAGGATGTTGTTGGTCGAAAATACTTCAAGGATATCTGACCAGGCTAACAAATTCTTAGAGAAAAAAGGAATGATACAAAAAATGGAGAATCACAGTGTCATAAGAATATTTTGTTCCAAAGAAAATCCTTATTTTCTCTCGTAACATGTATCTGACAAATTATTCATTACAGAGGTTGCAAGGCAATACAACTTCTGGCTACATTTTTTCCATGAAAAAAGGAAAAAAACAATTTATCCCCTTGCCATGGAAGATTAGATATTTCATGTTCAGAAACATAAATAAAATTGATGAGTTTGCAAATCATTTCAACAATGTGAATTTAAAGTTTGTTGAAAAGATAAAGGGCTTTGATCCTAACAAAATCTTTGTAGAACATATGCTTTTGGTGGGATTCAATAATTCGTTCATCCAAACTATCTTGAATGAATAAGAAATAGATAATTGGCTGGTTGATTATTCCATGAAAAATCAAGATATTGAGGGGGGAATTAATGGCATTTCTCATGACTTAAGAGTCTTGGAAGGCGAATTATTCAATATTAAAATCATGCATGAAATAAATGTTGCACCAATGAAAAACTACATTGAAGATTGAATTTAAAAGGAAATTGATAAATTAACCAAAGAATGTCGCGAAGCAACAGTTGAGATGGTTCCTATAATCGTCAACGAGGATAATAAAAGGATAGAAACAATCAAGTGAACGAAGGAGAGACCATCATAGTAAGTTTATGCTAATCACATCTTGATTTCTTTATCAGTTTTTCATCTAGTTACTCCACTTCTTTAACTAGAAAGGTTTAACCGAAATCTGATAACTCCTTCATGTCTTCTTTCCAGGTCTTGTTACTCTGTCATCACCCACCATCTTATTTCCACAAATTACTTCTTTTTTATATTTTCTTTATGGTCTGTGGGAGCCTCAATCCAAGTCCTAAGGACAAATACATTTAAATTTTAAAGCTTTGTAACAGACTCTATATTTTTCAGAAATCCCAAGAGAACTATTTCGGGATCAGTTTTGACTATATTTTATAACTTTGAGTTTTGAGTATAAAATATTTGATATTGATCTATCATTTTATTTATTTGAGCTCCACATGCGTTTACTCTATTAAAGTTCTCTTATGCGTGCAGATCATCTTCTTTTATTTTATGTGATCAAAAATATTTAGTTTAACTATGGTGGATGTGAGGAAATTTTGCATATCTTTTTCAAATATATGATGTGTGAGGTTCTTGGTCATCTCTCAGGATCTCTCTTTAAAAACAAAACTTTTTATTTTACTGCAATCTTTATATTTCTTTGAATATCACGGGGGACTTTCTCAAAGTCCTATATTATTTTGAAAATCTAGAATTCTAAAAAAATCTTGAAACAAAGAGGAGTACCACCTCTATAAAAATGCAGGGGGATTTGTATCCCCGTGAGGTTTTCGTTTCATTATTAACGGATTCAAGCGTCAACAAGAGGTAACTATCAATTCTTCTTCATCAACAACCTTTTCTTTCCTCTTTTTACGATTTAAATGATTTCATCTAACTCAACAATCTCTTCATAAATACTAGGAATGAAATCATCATTGGCCATACCTCTTTTTCACTTATGTTGTTTAGTCTTCTTCTGAGGAATAGAGGTAACCTCATTGGCATTAATCTCAACGACATATTCATATGGAGTTTCCATATATTCAAATGTAACCCTTTTATCCTTTCTAGAATGATGACTTTTATTTCTTCTTTGTTGTTCTTCTCTGTTTTTTGTTGCAGCTTAAACTTCCGTTACTCTTTGCTTCTTTTTCCTTCCTTCATGTGCCTTATCGATATGAAAGGAACTGATGACTTCCATGATATTTCTCTATGTAGAATAAATCCCCACTAACATCTCTGAAATGCACCTAGAAAAATCCTGTAAAAATTAAATGTGTCATTTCCATTGTTAAATAATATTTAACAATTATCATGAAACTTATAATAATACATGCTACATAAATAAGAATAAACAAACTTACATTGCCCATCTCAATGTCTGTCACGATCATTGCGCATAATTCCGTGAAATTTTCTTCCTTTTTATAATTTCTCATATTCAAACAATATCTAATCTTGAGATATGTCTTTGATTGTTTCACCAGTGCATAAACAATATTTGTTCCTGGCACCAAACATATATCTCGTAACATGCCAAGTGATTGATAGCTTGTTTGGACATGTTCAAATTCAACACAATACAAAATTATTTGTTCTCCATTTGCGGCTTGTTTGTCTTTAAGATACCAAGAATGTTCCATTCTACTCTCACCATTGACAATTTTCCACTCTCTAACATTCTTCATTGCTCTTGTGACCTCATTTGCCAGGCTAGAATTTTTTTTGCCTAGCATTCATGGAGGTCCTAACTGGGATTTTGGATACCATTAATGCAAGCTTGTTCCAGATATATTCACAACGATTTTCTTTCCTGCCATTTGTCCTATATAAAAAATAAGAAAACACAAATTATTTAAGGAAAAAATAAAATATATTTTGTTCATGGGAAAAAACTAAAGTTAAATTAAAATCATCTAAAAGCTTACTTTTTCTAAGACACAAAAATAGAAAAACACACAAAAAAATTACTAAAGCAAAAATCATATACAAAAAATTACTAAAGCAAAAATCATATAAAAAAAATCAAAACCCAAAACACTTTAAAAAACAAAAACAAAAAACCACATTAAAAAAACAAAAACAATAGAATTACACATATGAAAAACATTAAAAGAAAA
>ML791171.1:200901-219711 GCA_009831015.1 Picea engelmannii
GGGGGGGGGGGGAGTATTTTTGAGAAAATTTAGAGGGAAAAAAAATTGGGAAATATTTGGAGGGAAAAATTGGGGGAAATTTTTTTGTCAAAATATTGGAGGGAAATTTTGAGAGAGAAAATTTGGGGGAAAATTTTTGGGGAAAATTTGGAGGGAATATTTTGGAGGAAAATGTTCATTCCACAAGTTATAAGAATGTCATTGGGAGAGTGGGCATTTGCACAATTCTATGTTTGTAGTGAGCAGTGATGCTTCATTAGACAGAGAGGATTTTATTTCTGGAGCATCAACATCTTGTTCGCATGCCTCCTTTTCTAAGACTAACAAATGTGGTGGGAAAACTTCTAATGTAAATGAGGAGTCATATGTTTCACCTAGTGAGAAATTTGATCATAGTGTAAGAAACGATATTGAGCATATTGATTGGGATAGTCCTAATTCTGAAGACTTTGAAGGCACCAATGATAAAGGGGAGGAATATGGTGAAAAGGATGATGAAGATTTTCCTCCAAGTGAGGATTTCCAAGTTACTACTGATGTGATGAATATTTCCTCCAAGTGAGGATTTTGAATGTACCAATGGGGATGATGAAGAGTTTCCTCCAAGTGAGGATTTTCAAGTAGTAAAGAAGATGATGAAGATTTTCCTCCAAGTGAGGATTTTCAAGGGAGTAAATAGAAAGATGAAGATCTTCCTCCAAGTGAGGATTTTGCAGGTATTGATGAGGATAATGAAAATTCCCCTCCAAGTGAGGATTATCAAGGTAGTAGAGAGGATGCTGAATATTTTCCTCCAAGTGAGGATTTTGAAGGTACCAATGTGTTAGTGTCAGAAGTCACTCCTGGATTGCAGCAGGAGCAGAGCCCGACGCCCATCAGTTTTTATGTCACGATAGTTTTAATGGGTGATCAAATGGGTAGAGACTCAGGAAGATATCACTCAAACTCAGGGACTGGGTCCGGCATGTGAGTAACAAAGGAGGTCTTGATCTAACTTCAGTCAGTGGGTTGATTTGAAAATGAGCAGGTTAAAGACTTGGTGAGAGGAGTAGACAAACTACCTCAGGCAATAGGCCTTTCAGTAATTTGTAGAAGAAAAACTCTGAATACGAGATCCTCTGGTTTAGAGCTTCGAGAAACTGAAAGGGGGGACTTGACTAGATTCTCCAATTCCAAGTCGTTCAGTGCTAAGAAAATCACAGGGACCGATTAGAAACAGTGCAACTGTTACAGTGATCAAATCTACATCATCCTATAACAGTTACAACTCGACTGGATTCTCCAATTTCGAGCCGTCCTAATACAGTGTAAACCAAGACGTGAAAGAAACTGACATTCATAAGACAAGAAGTCTCAAGAGTCCACACATAACCAGGAAAAAAGTGCTTCATTAAAGCTTTGCAACCGGGAGCCTTGCTCAACCATCGATACTTTACAAAATACAAAGACCGAGTCTATATACTCAAAAAATTCGCCTAACAGCGGCGTGCTTAGTCACCCAAGGCTTGGTGTCCTTTCAGTCGAATTCGGACAGATATCCTTTCAAGCGAAAACCAGGCTTGAGGTCGGATCAAATGGCACCTGGAGAATGTGATGAACCTTTCAGTGAATGGACTCGACATCCCTGGCCCCTTTTGCACAGCTCTTTCTATTTTCCCATGTGACGACGGGTTGTGACCCTACGTTTATCCTCAAAGGCGCTTTCGGCATTCGCGAATAAGAAGGGGTTGATCATTGCTTCTTAAAATCGCGATGAGTGAAACGCTGAGATGGCTTGAGTTGGCGCCACGCGTCCCTCTAGATATGATAGTTCTGAACTCTCCCAACGATGTTGTGGGCCCAGGTCTTGGACACTCCTGGCACCTCGCGCATCGAGAAATGACGAAGCTGCTCTTTGCACCTTAAAATCGCGATGGGCGAAACAACGAGGAACCTAATCACGCGCCAGGTGTCTCCTGTGGATGGGTGGCCTAGATTGCTCCGTAATACTGCGGGCCCAACTTTGGGCACCTTCGGTGCCTTCGGGGTTTGGGGTTTCGAGATATAGGACAACACAGAACCTTCACCCTTTGAACTCGTGATTGCTGAAACGCCGACACGACTAGATCTCGCGCCACGCGTCCTTTGGATGGACGACTACTATCCTTCCCTACATATAATATGGGCACGATGCATTTGCACTAATCTCGGTGAAACTCCGCTAATCGCTATTTTTCGCCAACCGTTGATCTGCTCTTATGGATGAATCTGGACCACTGACGATATAATCTCGCCCACTCACTTGCTTGGGAGCCTAAAATGAGATTTTTCGCGTTGCGCTTGGGCACTCCTCATGCGACTCGCTGACCTGAATGCTCTTGTGCCCCGGACAAGAAATGTTACTAACATTAGGCTCCATGGGGGATAGAGTCATCCTTGTGATGCTCTAAGGACTCATTTTGCAGTTTCAGTGCCTTGCTGTTGAGCTATGGAGTCAGGCTCAAAACATCCCGTTGCTGAAAATACAAGCCGAAAAATAAAATCAACAAAATAAGGATACATGCTCAAAGGAGCTTATTTATATACAATCCTAAACTAATAAAACACTTTACATGGGGCTAGGTGAAAGCAGATTTCCACCATAGCCATTCAAGCATCTTCCTGGATAGAAGCTCCTTCTTTCTGTCAATGATTATCAGCAGATGTTGTAACCGTGACAGCAGAACGATTACACTCTTCAACTCCTCCTTACAAGCTGGAGTTGAGATGAAATAGGGCAGCTCCAAGGCATAGGGGAAATGCCACTCCATGTACTTGCTGACAGGGTCATAGAATGAGTGGCCAATCCCAGAAAACTGGTGACAAACAGCTGCCTGTGATACAAAGTTGTCCACCTGTGGCTGAATATCTTTGATAAGCACAGGTAGGAGGAGACCTGACGCAGGCTCACTGATCTCTGGCGGTGGTTGTTCATTGATTGGCTCCGGATAGAACATGAAATGTGCGCTCAACTGTTCTTCTGGTTCCTCCTCCTCTTTTTCGTGCACTCCCCCATCTTGTAAAAAGGGAATGGTCTCCCGATCCTTCTCTTCAATCCCAAATGTAAATACATCATGGGAAATCTCATGAAGGAAGAAAGAACGATCCTCTTCCACAATGGATTCCTTGTTTAAATCTGAAACAGCAGGCTCATTGGGGGCAGATGATAACGCATCCAAAAAATCTTCAATAATCTCTTCAAAAGAGTTGATTAGATCATCTGCCTCGAAGACTGGAAAATCCTTTTTGCTGCCTTCAGATTCCAATTTTGCACACTGGGGAGTGGGGAATATCGCCTGCACCACTAGTTCACTCAGAGCGCCATCCTCCTCCCTGGGAACTTCATCACTCTCATAACCCCCCCCTTGCTGCAGACAAATGGGGAGGAGAAAGGACGGAGCTCTGATCCAGGTCATCAGGATCATCCTCATAGCTTACATCTGAAACAGCTTCATCCGGTATAGAGTTGTGGTATCCCTCACTACAGTTATGAAAAACTAACACAGAGGGATAAAACTCTTGGTAATAGGCAACGAAAGCTGCATGAAACTTCGAGAGTGAAGAAATGCTAGCAGGGGGTAAAGAATGATACCATTTACGCGCATCCCTTGCTAACGAGAACATGAACATTTTCAATAATACATCCTCATGATGTATCTCCCACTGACGCATGAATTCATGAAACTCACTGAGGTGTTGAGCAGGGTTGTCATCTTCACGCTTTCCAAATATGGTCAAATAATTGCCCCATTCATTTGGAGAGGGGACAACATTAGGAAAACCAGGAATAGCAGAAAAATTAAAAGGAGCAAACCTGCGAGCAAGAATTTTCTCCATATCGAACCAGTGGAGTCGCCAATCGATCCTTGAATCATGGAGTCGCTAGGTGAAAGATGCGCAGCTTCGAATGTGTCTGGTCCTTGTTCACCATCAAAGGGCAAATCCTAACGTTGTTGTTACCCCAGGAAGCTTCTCAGGCTGAGAAAGCAGCTGCTGAAACCTTCTCGAGAAAGCTCCTTAGGGTCAGCTTTCAGGTGTGCTAACAGCAGCCACAGCTGAAACAGTGATGTGGAAACCTTGGAGTCGCCACAGTGGAGTCACCAAGTGCACAGTAGCAATCTTGAAGGGCTATGATGTCTGATGCACCTTCAGAATCAGAGGCTCAATGTCGTTCTACCCAGGGAAAATCTTCAACTTCGTCCCCAACAACGGCGCCAGAAATGTTAGCGTCAGAAGTCACTCTTGGATTCCAGTAGGAGCAGAGCCCGACGCCCATCAGTTTTTATGTCACGATAGTTTTAATGGGTGATCAAATGGGTAGAGACTCAGGAAGATATCACTCAAACTCAGGGACTGGGTCCGGCATGTGAGGAACAAAGGAGGTCTTGATCTAACTTCAGTCAGTGGGTTGATTTGAAAATGAGCAGGTTGAAGACTTGGTGAGAGGAGTAGACAAACTACCTCAGGAAATAGGCCTTTCAGTAATTTGTAGAAGAAAAACTCCGAATGTGAGATCCTCTGGTTCAGAGCTTCGAGAAACTGAAAGGGGGGACTTGACTGGATTCTCCAATTCCAAGTCGTTCAGTGCTAAGAAAATCACAAGGACCGATTAGAAATAGTGCAACTGTTATAGTGATCAAATCTACATCATCCTATAATAGTTACAACTCGACTGGATTCTCCAATTCTGAGCCGTCCTAATACAGTCTAAACCAAGACGTGAAAGAAACTGACATTCATAAGACAAGAAGTCTCAAGAGTCCACACATAACCAGGAAAACAATGCTTCATTAAAGCTTTGCAACCGGGAGCCTTGCTCAACCATCGATACTTTACAAAATACAAAGACTGAGTCTATATACTCAGAAAATTCACCTAACAGCGGCGTGCTTAGTCACCCAAGGCCTAGTGTCCTTTCAACCGAATTCGAACAGATATCCTTCGTCAGACGCCATCTTAACTACGCATGGCTCCTGTAAGGGGAGTAGTTGAGCCATTAAGAGACAAGTTAGTGTGTGCAGACCTCCTCTGGCTAATCGAGGACTGGGCATGGCCTCTTTGGAAAAAATGGTACACAGGACCCTCTCGAGAAGATTGCTGGCCAGGCTCTCCATATCTTGCACTTAATGCATGAAGAGAGGTTTCAACCACTCTTTCTTACCTTCATTTACTTCAAGCGAAAACCAGGCTTGAGGTCAGATCAAATGGCACCCAGAGAACGTGATGAACCTTTCGGCGACTAGACTCGACAGCCCTGGCCCCTTTTGCACAGCTCTTTCTATTTTCCCATGTGACGACGGGCTGTGACCCTGCATTTATCCTCAAAGGCGCTTTTGACGTTCGCGAATAAGAATGGGTTGATCATTGCTTCTTAAAATCGTGATGAGAGAAACGTCGAGATGGCTTGAGTTGGCGCCACGCATCCATCTAGATCTGATGGTTCTGAACTCTCCTGACGATGCTGTGGGCCCGGGTCCTGGACACTCCCGGCACTTCGCGCATCGGGAAATGACGGAGTTGCTCTTTGCGCCTTAAAATTGCGATAGGAGAAACGACGAGGAACCTAATCACGCACCAGGTGTCTCCTGTGGATGGACGGCCTAGATTGCTCCGTAATACTGCGGGCCCAACTTTGGGCACCTTCGGTGCCTTCGGGGTTCGGGTTTTCGAGATATAGGACAACACGGAACCTTCACCCTTTGAACTCGTGATTGTCAAAATGCCGACGCGACTAGATCTCGCGCCACGTGTCCTTTGGATGGACGGCTGCTATCCTTCCCTACATATAATATGGGCGCGATGCATTTGCGCTAATCTCGGCGCAACTCCGCTAACCGTGATTTTTCGCAACCATTGATCTGCTCTTATGGATGAATCTGGACCGTCGACGATATAATCTCTCCCGCTTGCTTGCTTGGGAGCCTGAAATGAGATTTTTCACGTTGCGCTCAGGCGCTCCTCATGCGACTCACCGACCCGAATGCTCTTGTGCCCCGGATAAGAAATGTTACTAACACAATGAGGAGGATGAAAATATTCCTCCTAGTGAGGATTTGCAAAGGACAAATAAGGATAATGGAGATTTTCCTCCGAGTGATGATTTTGAAGGTACAGATGAGGAGGAAGAAGATATTCCTCCAAGTGAGGATTTTGAAGGTACTAATGAGCATGATGAAGATTTCCCTCCAAGTGAGGATTTTGAAGGGACTGATGAGGATGGTGAATATTTTCCTCCAAGTGAGGATTTTGAAGGGACTAATGAGGATGATGAGAAGTTTCCTCCAAGTGAGGATTTTGAAGGTACTGACATGGGTGGTGAAGGTATTGTTTTAGCGGGAGAAATTAAAGGTTCCATTGAAGATGATGAAGAGTTTCCTTCAAGTGATGATTTCCAATGTACTAACGAGAATGTTGAAGATTGTCCTCCATGTCAACATTTTGAAGGAAATAATGAAGATGATGTAGAATTTCCCTCAATTGGAGATTTCAAAAGTAGTGAAGATGATTATGTCGATTGTAGACACTTTCTTGCAGGTGATTGTGTTGTTGATGATGATCTTGATATTTCTCTTTTCTATGATATTATCAATGAAGATGATGATGAACCTAGGAATGGAGATCATGTTCAGGTGCAAAAAATCAAGGTGATCAACAATCTCTTGTTCGGTCTCCTCAAAATGTTATGTATGATTATAGTGAGAATGATATTCCTCCCAGTGATGATGTTCAAATAGTGGAGAGATTTCAAAGAAATATTGTGTCTAGGATGAGGAATAGACCTTTTTATATCAATCCAAATCATTCTAGTTATACAAGGTCCATGAAATAATTTCTCACTAAATCATTTTCCATCGGTGATTTGATTTCTAGTGATTGTTGTCATAAGAATTGTTTGAAAAGTATAGACTACATGTATTCCTTGCAGAAAAGGAAGAATTATTTGTCAATGAATAAGAGCATGCAAAATTCATATTTAGTGGGGTGCATGATATCTACGAAGACAGGATATGATTATCTCATTGGTAATATTTTACTTTGCAGAAAGGATTTCAAAAAAATCCACTCAATTGGTAATCTTCGTCTATCAAGGATCCAAACAAGATTGGAAAAAGATCCTACATTTTATTCAAAGGTACATCATGGACGAGAGATTGGCCCATTAACAAACATTGCATTGTCATGGATGCGATAATTTTTTTCCAAACATGGAGAGTCTATGCCAGATAGAGAGACAATACATATTCAAGATAATTTCGCAAGGAATGAAATCTACAAGTTATACAAAGAATATGTCGAAAGTGTTGAAGGAAATCATAATTTTATTTCATATGCATATTTTACAAGAGTATGGAAGAGACAATTCAACAATGTTTGTATTCTTAAGAAGTCAAGGATGGGGATTTGCAGTATATGTGCTTCTCTTAAAGTAAGAAGAGATAACTCTGAAGGGGTAGAAAGAGGTATATGTTTACAATTTGTTTTTGTTTAAATTCGATAGTTATCAACTATGAAAACATATTATCAATATTTTCATTTTCTGTCATGTGCAAATTCTATGGTCAAAACACTTCAAGAACACATGAATCAACAATCAAGTGAAAGGAAAAAATTGTACAAATATAGAAAGAAGTGTTATGATGCTCCAGATAAATATATGGGTATGATAATTGATGGCATGGACCAGAAAAAAACACTTCTACCACATTTTGTCCATACACCCAAAAATTTACAGGAAGAGAATTTCATTCAGTTTCACTTGGTTGGTTGTATGGTTTTTAATGGAACAATGTGTCCAAGGGTTTACTTCACAGCTCCAAATATTCATAATGATGCAAATCTTACCATCACCATAATTCATCATGTGATCAGTCACTGGTCTGGTAATCTTCCTCAAGTTCTATATCTGCAGTTGGACAACACTAGTCGTGAAAACAAAAATCAAATTGTCTTTGGATATCTCAACATGCTTGTTGAACTAGGAATATTTAAAAAGGTTAAAGTTGGTTTCTTTATCGTTGGACACATGCATGATCATATTGATCAAATGTTCATTCATTTTTCAATAACATTGAAGAGGGAAAATGTTGGAAGCCTACCATCATTGTTTGAATGTATTAAAAAATCATACATTCCAGAGCCTATTTTTCACATATTAGAAGAAATTTTTGACAGGCGAAGATTTATCCAGGGATCACATGGTGAAGAAAAATGTATTGAGAAGCTTAATGACATTAGCTTCCAACATCAATTTTGCTTGAAAAAAGTTGACGGGAAAACACTTATATGGGGAAAGAAGTATTCAACAACTATAGAATGGGGGCATTCATAAGGTTTGACATTTTTTAAGTTCAATCCAAATCATCAAATATTTGCATCAAAGTTAATGTTATTGCAATCAGTTGTTGAAATCCATAATGCACGAAAGCATAATAGAGATGTAAATTATTTTGAATGCTTGGAGGAAATAAAAAAGTCCATTAAATACATATGAGTACTTCGATGTTGTTGATTCTGTTTGGTGGGAGTCTTTTTTCAATGATCAAAGTGACATAATTTCAAACTCAACAAATGAAGATACATTTTTGAAGACTGCATTTATTTGGCCACAAAATAGGTCAAATGAATCTAAAGAAAGAAACATTGTTGAACAATAGGAATTTGAATATGCTATTGAGTTTTCAGAGGTAGAGGAAAGAGAAATGTACATTGGTTCTAGAATATCATGTGCACAACGTGAAGCCATGGAAGATCTTTACAGGGGTTCAACACAAGATATTGAGGGTTGCATTATTGCAGTCTTAGCGACTAAAGATCCACATGATTATCCATTCTGGATTGCAAAGGTTATAAGGATCGATAAAGAAAAGGTTATAAGGATTCTTCCTCTGTGGGGTAAACTGCCATCCAAAGCTGACTTATTAGAATCATCAAGGACCACCTATGTTGAAGGAATCTAAACAGAGATGGCTAAAGCATAAGTGGAAGTAGGAGAGGCAGCTTAATATGCAGTAGATCCAATGATTAACCGAGTTATAGAAGCTGCTAAGGCATATGCACTACCCATAGTAGCATTTTACTGAGCAGGGGCAACATAGTCATAAGAGAAAGCACCAAGAACATTTGAACCGATTCAAGTTTATCCTGTTCCAGGGTTAGTGAATGTACCAGCACTAGTCCCATCTTTATTTCGTTCAGTTCCAAATCCATCAATGGTAGTCGCGGATCAAGCTCATTTTCCACCAGTCCCAGATTGAGAGTGAGAGGAAGATCCAACACCAGTAGCATACCTTTGTTCTGTTCTATAACAGTTGAAGTGAATTGGTATGCAACAAGTACACACCCATTCAATAGTGTGTACAAGCAAGAGATGGTGGTTGAGAAACAAAACAACAGAAAGAGAAAAAGAAAGGGTCAAAATATAACTCGTCGTCGCACCGACCTCTTAAAATTACAGGATGTTGACATACTTGTCTATGAATTCAATTTGACAAAGAGAGGAACTCTTCACTCCAAGACCATAGATATTATCAATAGGTTGTTTCCACATGAGATAAGTGCAAGATGGGATTCTTTTGAACCTAGTCGTAGATCAAAGAGGCTTTTGACATATGAAATATTGGGCATACATGCAGACTTAGATGGCACAATCATTGATAATAGAGAAGAATACGGATCATCTACATCTCCATCCAGACATTCATACGAAGACAATGTAAATTCGGATGGTGTGTAAGAATCCATGGATGAATTTGATTAAGTGTATGGAACATTTTATGTATTTTTTTTATCAATATGATGTTTGTATGGTGTAACCAGAAATGAGTGTTCTCAATTACATATGATCTTACATGAAGTTATGAATCATTTCTATGTTTTATGAATTATAAGTTTTTATTATGGAGAATATATAACAAAATTTCTTAGCTCTTATATTTTGAATATAGACTGTAATGAAATAATTTATGTTTCATTAAATGTAATTTGTATAGACTTGTTTATTTAAAATAAAATAAAAAATCGAAGTTATGTTGAATGTTGACATCTAAAATGGTGATATTTTCATGCCATTATGTATTATCTTGCGGTTGGAGTGATAAACTAACCTTAAAAAAGTAAATATTTAAGGTTTGATTTTACGATTTGGTTTATAGCGGTGATATTTTTTTACCACTTTCAAAAATGTGTTAATTTTTAGGTTTTGGTTGCAATGGTACTTTCTGCACTATGATAAGGTTTTAAATGAGGTATAATTTTAACGTTTAGAAAAAAACGTTTTTCTGTCAGTAACACCATTCTTTGATTTAGGTGTTGATTTTAAGGTTTTTCGGAGCAGCTATACACATGTTTTAGGCCATGCTTGAAAAAAAGTTGTAATCTTAACCTAAAAAAAAGGGGTGCTATCGGTAGCACCACTTTTTGATTTGAGGGTTAATTTTATGGTTTTTTATGCAAAAAAATGGGTTTTAAGGGTTAGAGTTCTCGTTTTGAGATCATTGTTGTCGTTAGGTTGGTAATATTGTTTTTGGCCTAAATTGTTCTTTACAGGGTGATTGTGTTAAGTGCATTGAGGTTAAAATCTCCAGGTTCATTTGAGAAAATCTTGCAGTAGGTGGAGGTGGGCAAGAAAGAAAAAGGAAAGCTTGATCTACTTGTTGAAGCAACAGAGGGTTGACTCCCTGGAGTTGGTTCACACATTTTTGACATTTTTCCTTTTTTGTCATGAAATGTATCAAAACCCTAAACCTAATTTTGAAGTTGCCATGAATATTTGGAGTTGTATATCCTTTGCACAATGATTTTTTCATTAAGGATGGATTTTTCTCAATGGCCAAATCATGTTTCTATTTATAAAAGTGTTTTGAAGCCTTTTGGAGCAGTCATGAACAACAAAAGAAGAAATTTGTAGTTGCACAAAAAGGCTTGTTGTGCAACTGTCTTGGTAAATTTTGAGTAGTGAAATGAAGGCATGTTTTTTTGGTTTTGGTTTGTAACACTCATCAGTTAACAAATGTTGAAATAATCATCATCATGCATCAGTGAAGAAAGGATTATCAGATGGAGGTTACACAGGTTTCATAGCATCCTGTCAACATCTACAAAGTTAATTTCAACAACAAACATTCACCATGAATTCGTTGGAGTAAAAAGGTGTTTAAAGAGTCAAAATTCCTCGCTACGCAACTTGTTGTGCAAATTATGAAGGATAAAGTTGTACAACAAACTTGTTGTGCAACTGTCAAAGCATCCACTTGTGCATTTAATGATTATTAAGGAAGGTTTTATTTGGTTTTTTGGTTCAAAGTAAGTTCATTTTTTATGCTAAAGACCTTCAACATCAATCCCACCAATCTACCCTTACAAAATCCTCAACTTCAATCACACTGCGCATGGGCTGGAGGGCACATTGCACAAATGACCGTTTTAGTGGTCAACTTCAAGATCACTTTTCTGAACAACTGGAGAAGATTTTTGAAAAACCTAGAGAGGTTTCTGTCAAGCATGGACCTAATAACAAAAACCTCTCGAAGATTTGAAAGAAATTTTGAGAAGATGGAGAAGAAGTTTTGAAAACCCAAAGAGGTTTTTATCAAGAACAAATCCAATAACAAAAATCTCTCTCAGTTTGTTCACAAATATCATGGTTTGGAAGATATGCAATGATATTTGAGGCCTAGTTTCCATAATTTCGCCAAGCCATATTTCCTGTAAGTTACAATTGCGCAAAAACCTTACAGCGCAACTGTGACAAAGCATCCAGAATGTTTCCAGATCAACATGGATAGGTCAGTAAAGGCACCAAGTCATATTCAACGAGCACCGAGGTCAAATATCACCATATCAAGGATTCAAACACCTTTTTTGTCAAGTGTTTATGATGTAATTAATGAGTCAATGTTGACTCCTTCCTTGTAGCAGTTTGTTGAATATTTTGTTTCTAAAATATATGTAACTGTAGCTAATCTTAGGATAGCAATTGAATTCGAATTTGGAGATTTAGAAAGACATTTTTTGTATATATTTGATCAATCTACATCAAATTGGGTGGCTAGTGAGTGTATGAGAGTTTTCATTAACTGATATTGTAAATAGTCTTGATATTAATGAAAATTGTTGAACCAGATGTGCTTAGATTTTAACTCCAGAGATTCATGTGATTGTATACCTTTATTCTTGTTCTCCTATAGTATTATTGTTCTCACTTTTGTTATTATTTAGTTAGATATTTCTTATTTGATTTTTATGTATCATAATTCCTCTACAGATTGATGCTTTGTTGCATATAATTTATTTTTCTGTGATTCTGCTATAATCTTCTTGGGATTAAACCCTGATAGATGCCCTAAGAGGTTATTGTGTTCTCTCTGATCCTTCTACTACAACGATATTTACTAGCTTAAAGAGTACTTTATATCTTGCCTCTGGGTGGTTATTTTACAAATTCACCAAGTGTCCAACAAACTATCATTGATCTCCCTTCCAGTGACTCCATTACACAATGGAATTTCTACCCACTTTTCCACCAACTCTATAAATTCAACCTTGCTTTAGAGATCTAGCCTTTGGAAAAAATTCCAAATAAATCCTTTTAGTGATTGATTTGAAGAGAGAGATCCCTCTCTAATTGGAAGGGCTAGCTTCCAGCCCCAAGTAGGTTTGAGGTTACTTTTGTGCCTATTTTCTCCTCAGCCAAGGAAATCACAGAGTGTTAACCTTATGGCATCGTTGTCGGGGATCAAAAGTAAAATATTCCATGGATAAACAACAAAGTTCAGATCTGAATACTAATGGTGAACAATATTCATATTGAGAATGAGAAATTGGATGCTGAAGAATATGAGACTGGACATGAACAAGAATCAACAGTTTTGAATTTTGAGCAGAGAATCAATAATATCATGCATGCTCTTGAAGATTTTAATGCTGACGCTTTTGCAGAGGAATCTATTTTACCTATTCAAGAAGAAGTTGTTGGAACGAATTGTTTTGATGTTGATATGAATTTGGATCCATGTCATCATGAGAAAAAAGTAGATTGTTTCATAAATCTTTTTAAAGTCTGCAATGATGATGATTTTGCAGGAAGTGCAGAGCAACTTGTTGAAGAGTAAGCTATTATCCCAATTTTCATGTTTGATGACATTGTAGATGTAGTTGAATTTCCCAAGTATGATGAATATGACGATGATTATATTTTTGAGGTTGAGGTTGACTATTCATAACAATCAACTACTAACTTCCATCAAAAAATGATGATTTTTCAGCAGTCCCAGGAAAGAAGGCATCATGCATGTTTTAGTTGTCACGACGATGAAGAAAATGAGGAGAGTATTGAACCAAGTGAAGGAAATACTCTACCCTTGTGCTTTCCTTCATTCCAATAGTTGAGGGAGAGTTTTCATAGTGTTATAAATCAACAATCTCACACTGAACACTGAACACAAAGAGAATTGTAAATCAACTCAAGGTAATTTTGTGCCATTATGTTTTGCTTCATTTGAGTTTCTGAAGAAAAATTTTAAGAACATTAATGAAGCATGGAAATCTAGTTGGATCCACAATGACATTGGTTTATTAGAACAAAGTGATAGACCTTTAATGTTGCATAAACTTTCTCATATTTTTCACGACCCCGTAGCATGTTATATGGAGGATTTAGGCAGCCAAATTTTTCAGCCTTTGACCAACTATTAACCTGAAAAGAAATATGATGGTCAGCTAATATCATAACCAACTATGACTTTGTTTCCAACGTTGGTTTCATTGCAACAGTTTAATGTAGGTTTTCATCCCTTTCATGACAACTATCAATATGAAATGTATAGAAACAAAAATGCAGGTAAAGGGAATAATTTGTGGCATGTAAATCACTTGAAGAAGATTCATAATATTTTTGGTGAGCATGACATCAGTTTGCATGTTATTGAGGATCCTTTTGCATCGTTGTTGGAGTCAGAAAGTGGGACTAAGTTTTTGAATTTTGTCAAAGTTGAATATGTTCACGAGTTTTTATTGAAGTTGCCATCAAGTAGGCTTCTTACTTTACCTCTGAAGGACATGCAAAAATCTCAAACAACGGACAAAGCATTTGCATGGCTACACTGGGTTTTTTTATTTCACTTGACTTGGAAAATTCATTTGGTAGCTTAGTGTAGGTAACAGTCTAAATAAGCTCAACAATTTGAGCATGTCTTTCGGTGTTTTTGAGCACTATATGATGTCTAGTCTTGACAAAAAAGTGATTTCCTTTGAATGAATGACCATTTCTTGTCAATTCTTTATGCTTTCAAATAATATGTAGAGGGTACCTCCATGTATTTGAATGTGTGAAGATGATAACTATTTGAAGCATGTTTTCATCGATCTGTATGTACTTGTTAGAGTTGTTGAACTCTTAATTGATCAACATGTTGTTCTTTTTCCATAAACTACAAGATTCATTCTTAGCAGTTCCCTCTACGCTTATCATGTTTTTCTTCTAATTCACCACTTCATTCTCTTTTAAAACTTGAATGTCTGAAACACTCATATACACATGCCTCTAAGAGTTGAGAGCATTTGTCATCTGATCTGAGATTGTTTGAGGTCCTATAATTTCGAGAAAGAGAGAGGGAAAAACTTCCCAAATATTGCACAATTACTTTACTGCAAATATATATTTAAGACTCATCTCGAGTCTTAGCTCCTGGGGCTCCTCGACATCGTTCCAATAAAATCTTGGAACATCTTGAGGCATAACACCAACAAACACAGACATTGATGAAATTTGTTAGTGTCCCACCAACAAAACCACTAGATATCGTAATCGACAATTGAAGAACATATTTATCTAAAAGCTCAAGCTTGGATCACTTCAACATACTTCTCACCTTCCACCTGGCATGAGAGAATATAAAAAATAAATGATGATAGTTGGGATTCAAGTTTCAAAGTCATATCAATCAAAATGTAATTCAATCAACATTCGGAAATTCCAATGCAGTAAATTGATACTACAACATCTTCATGATTAAAATTATTAATATACTCCTTAATTTCAAGGAATTATCTTATTATGCATGTTGATTAATGAGGAACTAAGGTTAATACTTTGGTGTGATTAGAACAAATAATATGCTTAGTGTTATTATAATTCTTTGCATGGGTTGATTTTGTAAATAAATTATGAGAGCTATCAACTATATGCTCTTTAAGACTAGTTTGGATAGAGTCACCAATTTGGTTAATTAGTAGGGGAATTTTGAGGTAAAAAATGTGCCAATGTTTCATTGAAACCTGCACATGAGATCTAGCTAAATCAAGTACAAACAAATCTTATCAAGAAAGGACAAGAGATTCAATATGGAAGAATGAGAAAATATATTCATACTACTCCAATGAGTTGATCAATGAATCATGATGATTGATACATATGATCATCAATACGATACATTGAATGAGTGGAATAAACTCATATATAGGGTAGAACATTCCATAATTAAGAAATGAAAGCAAGCAGTTAGATTTCCTTGGGAATGCATGCATGCATAATAGTGATGGTCTAAATAGAAAGTCTAAAATAGAGCTAGTTAGTTAACTCCCACTGAACTAGTGTGCCGAAAATAGAAATTTCTCCGACACCCCCCTGAACATCACTATGGAGTAAAAAATGAGTCACGACAACTAGGCCATATTAGGTACTCATGTACATTGAAACTAATTAACATTGAACAAAAATGAGGAAAGAGGGAAAACCATGTGGGAACAAAACCCCCCCTCAAAAGACAATGCATCAAAAGAAGAAAAGACACCTACTAGGAAAATGTGTTCTTCACTCCAAGACAATCCCGCAAAGTCTGAAACTTCTACTCACTAAAAGTCTTCATTAAGATGTAGAAATATTTATGGATTTGATGAAATCCTTTGGAAACCTATCTAGCCTTGTACCTCTTGATCCTATGGACCCATCTACACCTGAAAATATCCCTTTCTAGTGGAAGTGCAACCAGATCCTAAGTCTGATTTTCTAGGAGTGAGTCATACTCCTTTTGCATGGTTGTTTTCCATAATGGATTTCCCACAAACTTACTATAGGTATGAAAAATTGAAGGTTGAACCATATAACAATGCATGGGCATTGTTGGTTCAGAAGATGAAAGTACATGAGTGGGATACTCATGCTAAGATCGAGTCCTCCTTGAATCCAATGGATTCCCTGCAAGGACACCTACTGCCTAAAGTGTGAAATATGCCCTCTTGGGCATCTGTTGAAGCTTCAACACTAGCTTCTTATTTGGTTGTACTACCTGTTTATTTCCATGTACAAAATCTTAGTGTATGGAATCATCTCTGATGTATGGAATTGATGGAAGCACAAGAGTATCTGCATGTTGCATTGGAGGTGCATGCAAAGTACTCTCCTTATGTGTAAGTAGAAAAGAGGAGTCATCTTCAACAAACTTAGTGAATTTATACAACATTTATTTGTGATCCACCTCACCAATTGCAATAATGGAATTGTCATGCATATCAAGTACAGAAACTGAATCTGATGTAAATTCAATCTTTTTACCTTTCTAAGTGATCTGATAAACTGAGAGAAGATTCATAGAAAGATTTGGAACATGCAAAACATTCTCATAAATTCCATAAGGGAGTTCCACTCTTCCCTCTCCTACTATTTCTATTGGAGTATCATCCCCCATGAGAATAAGAGGTCTAGAGCATGAACTCAAAGAAGTGAAAACTTCCTCTTTTGTTGCCATATGATGTGATGCTCCATAATCTATAATCCATGAATCATATGAGGAATTAATTGCAACAAGAGCATGATGATTACCTTTCTTAGGAGCAGGATCTTCTTCCTTCTGCTTCTTGACTCCTTCTGAAATGAAGTTTCCAAGGTTGTTCTGCTAAAGTACTTGTGCCATAAGATCGATTTGATTCTTCATGCATGTGGATTCTTCAAGATTTGGTTTATTGTGCTAAGTGCACTACTTTCCCTTCTTCTTCTTCTTGGAATTTGAAGAGTCTTTGGAACTTGAAGAATCATTTAAGGGTCTGGAATATCCCTCCTTCTCATTATGTTCTCCTTTCTGTTTTGTTTGGATGATCCTTTTCCATCATGCATGGTGAGTGCATGTGTTTTGGGATCCTTGATTAGGCCCATCTGAATGAGTTTTTCCTGCTCACGTGTGAGAGAATCAATGAATTGATCCATGGTAGGCATCTTCCAATTTGTTCCCATAAGATACCTTCCAGAATGGAAAGTGGAAACATAGACAATATATTTTGGTCCTAGCTTAGCCAAGATTGTTAGAATAAGTTGGTCAACTTGTTTATATTTATCAATACCATAATATTCCAAGCTCAATATCAAATATTTAAACTTGGTAAAAAAATCTTGTATATTATCAAAACTTTTAGGATCCAAAGTATTCAATTCTACCTCAAGCATATGACCTCTCATATGATCCTGCTTTCCAAAGAGACTTTCCAAGGTGGTCCAGATCGCATTTGGAGTCTTGCATGTGGCAGCATGAAACCATAAATAAGTTGAAATCAATTCAAGAAGAATTCATGTGACCCCATCCTTTCGGTTCGCCCATCTGGTCTTCTCAATTGCTGATATAGGTTATGTTTCTATCCCCATCGTCAAGTTGTACAATCCTTTCCTTTTGAGTTTGAATTCTTCCTTCGGATTCCATTCAAAATAATTGTATGGTGTGAGGATTACCACTAAGTTTGACCGTAGAATAGGTGTCGTATCCATCTCTCCTACTGTCTCTGAGAACCCCTAAAATTTACTCTTAATCTGCAAGTGAAAAACTGAGAAATCACTGCAGAAAGGGAACTTTAAGTGGAAAATTCATATTAGTTTCAGGAGGTGATCTTCCGGCTTCCTTTCTGAGAAAACGATGAGGAATTGCACCAAATGGTTGAAAAACCCACTTGCATATTGGGTCAATTTACTTCCCACGTGAGTCGTTTCCTTAGAAAGTTAATAGTTTTGGAGAAATCACTATAAAAAGAAGGGACTTTAAGAACCTGTCGCACTTGTATTTCATACACAAAGCGAGAGACTCCTTGTTGTTGCCCTGGGTTGAAAAAAATGTAAGACCAAGGTGCGATTGTCATACCTTACAACAAGGAGAGGGTGTGACAACTTCAACTTGTCACACTTTTCGATAAAGAAAGGATGCAACAACATCTGTTACACGGATTTCGCTCACCGAAACTCCAATTTTCCTTATTCTCTAGCATGTCTGGCTTGCTCCAAGAAGCATAGCTCTGATACCATGTCAATTTTTCATCGAAACCTGCACTAGAGATCTAGCTAAAGCAAGTACAAACAAAGCTTATCAAGAAAGGATGAGAGATTCAATATGGAAGAATGAGAAAATATATTCACACTACTCCAATGAGCTGATCAATAAATGATGATTGATACATATGATGAACAATATGATACAATGAATGAGTGGAAGACACTCATATATATATGGAAGAACATTCCATAATTAAGAAAATCAATCAATCAATTAGCTTTCCTTAGGAATGCATGCATGCATGATAGTGATGGTCTAAATAGAAAGTCTAGAATAAAACTAGTTAGTTAACTCTCACTAAACTAGCGTGCCGAAAATAGAAATTTCTCCAACAAAATGGACCTCAGAACACAAAATATACTATCAAAATAAACTTTAAAAAAATAGTATGATTCTTCAAGATGTATTGAATATAAACTTCCATAAATTTTGTTGTATAACCTTTGGAGACTTGTCCTATTTGGAAACCCAAGACAATTGTTTTTTT
>ML791171.1:236769-253838 GCA_009831015.1 Picea engelmannii
CATGTTTTCTTCAATGTTGTTCCTCCTGTGCTTTTACGTCCAAATCCCCAAATTCTGCATATCATGCCATTTCTGTTGTTGCCATCAAAGACAACAATCATCAACACTGCCATTTCTGTTGTTGTTCAATATTTGCCAACAGGGATGTGTTATCTCTAGAGAATTGTGGAGAAAGATAAAATAATTTTACAACTTATAATTTCAAAATTAAAAGCAATACACCATATCCTATCCTCCTTATAGAAGTAAACCTTCCCCCCATTGAGAGTGCTTCACAGTGGTGAAAGATAGAGCATATCCAAAAGAATTTTATATCTTATAATCTCAAAATTAAAAGCAATACACCCTATCTTATCCTCCTTACAGAAGCAAAGTCTTTCCCCCATTGAGAGCGTCGCCTTTCCCCCATTGAGAGTGCCTCACAATGGAGAAAGATAGAGCATATCCAAAATAATTTTATATCTTATAATCTCAAAATTAAAAGCAATACACCCTATACTATCCTCGTTAAAGAAGCAAGTCTTTCCCCCATTGAGAGTGTCGTTGTGAGTATGTATCTAATGTACAAGAACAAGATAACAACATGGAATACAAGAGACTTCCTAAAATTGCTTCAAACTCTAGCCAAAACCCACCTACTACACAAATTGGGTTGGCATAAAGATGCCAAGTCTTGGCTAAATCATTGAGGAATAAAGAAAGAGATCATTTTGCACAATAACAATAATATTAAAAATATTATTACATCTAAATTTAAAGAGAAATGTGCTCGGATAAATAATTAGAGGATAAAAAAAATTAAGATATTATAAGGAGATGATCAACCCTAATCTAGAAGATCAAAAGTATCTATTTGTTTTTAATAATGTAAAGAAGAAAATCAACATTACTAAAATACAAACAAATCCTCACAAACTCAGTAGTGAAACTAGGTGTTGGACAATTCTCAACACTTTCAGGGATGAAAGAATTTGTCATCTTTGTGACACTAAGAAGGTTGAAGATAAAAAACAACACTTTCTCTTAAAATTTCTTGCTTAAACCCAAATTAGATCTCCATTTCAAAAGATTTGTCACAATATCAACCTTCCTAACCTTCTAACTCATCGAAACTATGATGATTTTGTAATGTTTATCTTAATGTTTTTCAAGCACAGGAAACAAAAAATAAAGAAATCCAAGTAGTTCCTTACCTTTTTAAAGGTCTCATAGACCAATAGTGGACGTTAAATCATCATCATCAAAATTAGAATTTAAAATTAATTATAAAATTATAAGCTATATACACAATATTTTGAAGTTGAGGTAGGTTTGAATAATAATAATAAATAAATAAATCGGAAAATGAATATTATGGATTTAGATAAACAAGAATTAATGTAAATTGATACTACATCATGAAAAGGTAATGATAAAATAAGGATAAGGGGATACCAAGGGGGAAATGACATGAGATGAAGATGAACATGGTGAAGGGGGGAGGTGTTGGAAGTCTATGGATGATAGGTTATCAAAAGTGCCTAAGTTTATACTCATCTTCATGATTAAAATTATTAAAATGTTTCTCAATTTCAAGGGATTCTCTTATTATGTGTAGATTGATAATGAACTGTTAAGTACCAAAGACCTGAATACAAAATACCACAATAGTACCAAAGATATCCTAATACAATCACCACACAAGATATATGGAACAATATAGAAAACCACCACTTTATTATATCAAAACCCTTGGGGTAGGGAAACACCATAAAATGGATCTTATTATGGAAGTGTTCCTCTCATGTTCACTTGCCTCTTCGAGGGGGCATCCTCCTATTGAACTACAACTCACAATACAATATTTTTCTTCATATTCCATTACATTGCTTGAGCCCCTTTATATAGTGCTACCAACCACCTAAGAACATTCTAAAGGAGGAACCTTCTAGTAAATCCTCTTACATTTATTATATATAACTACCATAGTGGGCCTTATTTAAAACTATAGTGGACCTAGTCCACCTTACATTGAATGGCCTCCATTGTTATCACTATGGGCCCTCTGGCCCCTCCACTACCTCTCTAGCTACCTAGCATTCCATCCCCCTTTATGAAAGTGTTGTCCTCAACGCTTGCTATGAGGTTGTACAACCATATACCAGGGTCCCATGTATAAGTGTGGACCATAGTTTTGAAGTAGACTAGAGAACCGGGGTCCCATGTAGGAATGTGATCCACCATGCTGAATTAGTCCAACCGCCATTGTAAACCGGGGTCCCATGTCCAAGTTCTCATGTGAACTCCGCATTGAAGATATTGAAACACTATAGCCAACCAAAAATGATGCTCCAAAGAGTGACATTGGTCAAGTGGATCAAAATATGTAGAACTAGACAAAAATTCATCCATTACTACTGGAGAATAATAAAAATGAAGAAGTGTGTGCATAGAAAGCTCTTGTCTGCTCTCCAGGATGTGCTCTACAGAAGGTGGAGTAGAGTCATCAAATAGAAGATGAAAATGGTTTTTATCCCAGAAATTACAACTATACATATACCAGTCATAACAAACATCCTCAAAATTATGCCAAGCATGTGCTTCTTGATTATATTCATCCATGATGTCATGTATAATATATCTCTCTTGCATTGCAAGTGTGATCGCTTGAAGATTTTGAGCACTTGTCTCAAGGGATTCAATATTCCGTCTAATTTCCATGAGAAGTCAAATATTCATTGGAAATACCACATACAATATACCAAAAGAAATATCTTAAAATTATCTATCCAATGGCACTGATTTGGTAGCAATCTGAGCACTCTGTGAAAATGATGAGCTCTGCAGTCCTGCCCCCGTCACGAAAAACCTCCAAAAATGACTGATTTTAAATCAATGATATCTTCACTTCAGGAGCTCCAATTTGGGTGATTTGTTTTTTGAAATCAACTATTTTTGAAAAAGGAAATCAGATATGTAATTTTGTTTTAGAAAATTCGTCCTGTAGGTGCTACATAAATCAAAAAATCGTGTCGTCGGTCATGGAAAAAACACTGGAAAATTGCAGATTTTAAAATGTCGATATCTTGACTTCCCGGACTCTGTTTCAGGCGATTTTTTTTTTAATTGGGTTTTTTTCTGAGAAGAACTCAGATATACAACCCGTTTCTGCAAATTTTTCACATAAATATACAAAAATTGTCTAGAATGTCGCGTCCCTCTTTTTCTTCTCCGAAAAAATCTAGAGAGGTAGTGGGGGAACGAGAGGGCCCATAGTTATAATAGTAGAGGCCATTTAATGTAAGGTGGACTAGATCCAATATATTATTAAATAAGGCCCACTATGGTTTTGCTTCTTAGAAGGTTTTGCTTCTAGAAACTTCTTCCTCTAGAATGTTCTTAGGTGGTTGGTAGCACTATATAAAGAGGTTCAAGCAATGTAATGAGATATACAAGAGAATTATTGTATTTGGAGTAGTAACTCAATAGGAGGATTCCCCCTCAAAGAGGCAAGTGAACATGAAAGGATCCCTTCCATAATAGGATCTATTGTATGATGTTTCCATACCTCAAAGGTTTTGATATAATAAAGTGGTGGTTTTCTATATTGTTCCATATATCTTGTGTGGTGATTGTATTCAGATATCTTTGGTACTATTGTGGTATTTTGTATTCAGGTCATTGGTACTTAACAATAACTAAGGCTAAAATTTTGGTGTGATCAAAACAATTGAGATGCTTAGTGTTATTATAATTTTGTGCAAGGGTTGATTTTGTAAAGCTATTATGAGAGATATCGACTATATGTTCTTTAAGACGAGTTTGGATAGAGCAACCAATGTGACCAATGTAAGATTTTCCAGAAGCACATGGGATTTGGTAAGCTCCTTGAAAAGAGTGCGGGTTTCACTTATCTTTGACACTTTTGAAAAGTTTTTTAATAGTCTTATGAGACTTAAATAAGGTTTTTATTTTCTTTTTGGAAAGATTTTGGAAATTTAATCTCTAATCTCGTGAATAGAAGGGAGAGAAATTTGAGCTCAAGTAAGGGGAGTGGAAGAAGGATTTATGGTTTTGGTTCATTCTAAGATGAGACCAAAATGAAAATCCATAGTCTAAATGTTCTACGAAACAAGTTTTTTCTGGCAATATTTTTCGAGGATCTTTGTCCGAAATTTGGTGAGAAATTGTTAGACCCGTAGATTTGAGTGATTATTTATGTATAATCTGAGTTTCCCAGGGCTTTTTCAACATGCTGAATCCATTTTTTCATTTAGAAATGTATTTTAAACAACAACAAAAGATGATTTCATGTAGATTTATGTCGTCGGATTCCGGCGAAAAAAAATTGTTTCATAGAATAGTTAGACAACGCCAAATGAAAAACTTTGTTAATTTGGGAAATAGAATATCCATTAGCTTGGAGGAATTTAGTAAGGTGGGTTTTTTCTTTGTTTAGATATTGGAGGGAACAAATTCAAACAACACTTGAGACAATAGTTTTAAGCACTACAAATCTTTCTTTTCGCAGGTTGATGATGGATGGTCCAAAATGGATAATATTTTTTCATCTATTTTGGTACTTTATCGATAGAAAAATCAAATTTATTAGCTTGTAGGACATATTTTAGGGGCATGTTATACTTTGGATATTTTGGGTTTAGAACCTTCTAAAGTCCATTTGAGGCCTTAAACAATGGTTTTTGGAGTGAAAACTTTGCTAACGAAGTTCCCAACCTCTCGAAGTTACTCTACAAATCGAGAGCTTTCCAACGATGAAAAACTCACCTCAATTGGATTTCTATGTGAAAGTTATGCCACACACAAGTTAACCTATCCTCTTTATGGCCATAATATGGAGTGCATGTCACTTCTCTAACACATGTGGAGCTAGTTATGTGTGGACTTTCAAGAAAATTCTAAGGGGTCCAAAAACCTAACATTAATTGGGGGTTGAAACATGCAAAAACCTAACCTAATGACTATTGAGATATGTATCTTTGAATCACAGACCACCATTCATTCATGAATCTGTAATCTCAAAGAGAAGTGGAGAAGAACCCATAAGCCAAGCAATTCTTCTTTTATGTTAGTATGAGGTCCAATAGCAAGATGTATCTTGTAAAATTGGTCACTACTCAATTTTAGTACTATACCAACACCACAAGAACCACTCACTGCAGCTCCATCAAAGAATCCTATATGCTTTTGTCCAAAGTAGACTTGATTCAAAATGAAATCAAATTTTTCCTCTTCAACTGTATTTGGAAACTCTTTGATAGCCATGAGGATCCTCAAACAAATTTCATCATCATCCCTGACAGCGTTTTCAAAGAGGATCTTGTTCCTATATTTCCAAATTCCCCAAAGAACATAAAATGGGACCTTCCTGTGTCGAGGAGAAACAAAAAACCAAGATTTCAAATTCTCTGTCAAGGGATGAGAAATCCAAAAATCATGGATTTTCGATTGTGTACAAACTTCCTTCCATATGAAAGGAGAGACTTCAGACTCAACCATCAGGTGTTGAGTGGTTTCATCACTTCTTAAGCACAACGAGCACACAATAGGTCATATTCCTCCTCGTTTTTTGTAGTTCTCCCCAATGAGAATGTGGTTTTGTAGACAGATCCAAACAAAGAGAATGATTTTTACTGGAATCTGTATTTTTCAAATAGCTCGACACCACCAATCTGGAAACTCTTTCACATTTTGTGAAACCAATGCATCATAAGAAGATTTAATCGTGACAACTCTTGAAGACTTGTTCCATGTCCACGTGATTATATCCTCTTCATGCCTAAGTGAAACACCACTACATCTTAAGATTAAAGTATATGAGTCCCATTCTGAAGTCAAGTCTCCTTCCAGGCCCAAATCGATGGGGGTTAACCAATCATGTGAACCTGAAACATTGTATGGAGAGGTGTGACTGATATCAACAAGAGAAAAATATTAAGTGTATGCAGATGACTAATGAGACTTGTAGATAGTCTGAAAGAAGGACCACTTCCAACAAAAGGGTCTAAAACTATGGTACTAGTGCCAACAGACAAAGCTAACTACTTATTCAACAAAGGTACATACAACAAAAGATTCCTCTAGAAAAGTGAGGCTACCAGATACCTGTAATTTTCATTTCTCAACCAAAAGATGACATCTGCTCCTTTGAGGTATTTTTTGTGCATTGTTGAACTCCAGAAACCTGTCCCGAAAAATGCTCTCCATAAAGACTTGGTTGCTAAGGCTTATGCAAAACAATATAAGTTCCTTATAGCCCATCCTCCAACAGATTTAGGTTTTTCTGTTAGATCCCAATTAGCAAGATGAAAACCCGAGGGTTTCCTTGCTCCTCTCCAAAGAAAATTCGAAAAGACCTGTCTAATTTTTTTCTTGATCGTAGTTGGAACCTTTTCTAAGGTGCACCAATAATTTGGGATATTTTGAAGGACATATTTGATGAGAACTAATCTACCTCCCAATGAGAGCCACCTAAAATACCAGTGGCCAACTCTCTTTTCTATTTTTGGAGCATCCATATCCAATCAGATACTTTATAGTCATTAGGCTTAAGGAATAAGCCTAAATACTTCAAACTACATTCTATATGGGCTATGGGAATTCCAAAAATATATTCAATCCTTTCAACCTTTTTAGCCTCCAAATTATTATACAGAAAGAAGGATTTATGACAATTAACTTCCATTCCAATGGCTTAACAGAAAGAAGAAATAATATTCTTTAAATATGTCCATTCTTCAATAGATCCAATGCCAAGAATCAATACAGCATCCATGAAAAGTAAGTGAGTGATGGCTAGCCCATTTGCTACTTTTAAACCTAAGAAAAAACCTTCCAAATTGGCCTTCTTCATCAATCTGTTGAGACTTTCCACCACTAGAAGAAATAACAAAGTTGAAAGAGTGAAACCTTGCCTTAATCCCCTGAAGCCTTTGAAGAGTTTGTTGGTGAACCATTGACCAGAAATACAAAATTTGCACTTTATACACACCCCATTATCCATTGAACCACCTCCCATTTAAGGCTTATCTGGATCAACAACATTCTTAAAAAACTCCAACTAACTTTATCATATGCTTTCTTTAAGTCCGGTTTCATAATTATGGAGGTCATCTTCTTGGATTTTGAAGAGTGCATACACTCTTGAGCAAGTCCAATAACATCATAGATAAGCATGTCCTTTAGAAAACCAAATTGTTCATTTGAAATACATAAAGCCATTTTGTCTTTGATCCTAGAGGCTATAAGCTTAGTAATAACTTTGTAGATAAAATTGCATAGAGCTATTGGTCTATATTCATGAAAAGAAGACGGTTTTGACTCCTTCGGGATGAGAGTCATAAATGTAGCATTTAGTGAACCACTTACCTTACCAGAAGTCCTTGTCTCTTCCACTCCATTTAACCGATATTTACCCATAACATAAAAAAAAGTGGTGGAAAAGCCCCTGGTTCCATCCATCTGGGTCTGGGATTTTGTCCTTCAACATCAAATCTACAATTTTCTCAACCTCTTGAAGAGTGACTTGCTTACCAACCTCATTTTTTTCTTCATCTGTGAAGAATCTTGGGACTTATTTTAACACATTAAGCTGGGTTAAGTATCTTAATTAATCGTTGCTTTATAAAGAGAACTATAGAAGTTGAGAGCAATTGCTTTAATCCTAGTTTGTGTATGCTGAATATTTCCTTCTGAATCCAAGACATCCCATATAGTATTATAATTCTTTCTATTCTTTGCAGATTTGTGAAAAAAATTTGTATTCCTATCCCCACTTTTCAACCAAACGACCCTGCTCTTGAGTCGCCACGATTCTTCCTCTACTTTGAGAATCTAAACTTTTCATTTTTCAAGTGTCATGATATCCTCTTTTACATCAGAAGGAAAGATTTGTGAGGGAAAGCTTTGCACAACTTCTGTTAATTTTTGCTCCAAATCACTGTATTCAACCTGCAACTTTTTTCTTTTCTCTTTCTGCCAATAAACCACAAATTCTTTTAAATATTTTATCTTGGACACTATAAGATTCATAGCTGAAGAATCTTCCCAAGAAGACATTGACAACCAAGTTGATCTTACTAGCAAATTAAAATCCTGCTCCATCAACCACGCATGATTAAATTTGAAAGGGAAATGAAATGTAACCTTTTATTCTTCAAACTGTAGACAAACAGGGTTATGATCCGATAGAAAGGAGTTTATGACCCAAGATCTACATCTGATCAGGTTCCCCAAAAGATATTCATTCATAAGAAAATGATCTAGTCCTTTTGAAATTCCTTCTGATCCATTGTGTCCATTCCTCCATGTTGGACAGAGTTGACTTGGAAAAATATCAACTAAACTTGTTGAAGTAAACAAAGAGGAAAAAAAGTCAGAGAGGGGATCTAATCTTGCTCTGTCCCCCCAAATCTCCCCAAAAGAGAGAGTTAAGTTAAGGTCCCCTCCAACTATTAGATTATCCTCCTTTAAGAAACCATTGTTCTCCAAAAGCCGCCAAAAGGGAACTTTGTCTTTGTATGGCCCATAACAGTTTAATAGTTTTAGAGGGTAAGAAAAGGCTTTTATCTGACCTTCCAAAATTATACCAGCAAAGATCTGGAAGGCTTGAAAATCTGCTTTCAAAGTGTTCCATCTAGAAATCAAACCCCCCGAGAGTCCAAAAGAATCTGTCGCCACACAATTCTAAGACGGACAACATTTTAAGAAGAAATATTTGGCCTTCTCATGATCAACCATTGTTTCCTAGAAGAATATGATATCAAGGTTCACATACATTATTAACCTCTTTATGGTTAACATTTTTGGGTCACTCCCAACCCCCCTCAATTTATATGAAAGAACAATCATGGAGGAACCCCCAAATTGGGCCTCTGTGCTCTAAGAGCCCTTGGGGAAGAAGGAGGTTCCAGGTTTGGAGAAGCAAGTATTGGATTGAATGGTGCTAAACGTCCCTCAACAACACTAGAATCCTTTCTTTTAGTATTTTTCTTCGAAGGTTTTTTCCTTATTGTGATATTGGATCTATCGCCCATTTCTTTTGAACCCTCTATACTGTTGAAAATTTGAAGAGGAGTTTTTGTAAGAGCATCTTTATAGGACACATGGCTTGTAAATCCAACTTGAAAATCTGAAGGTCCTATATCACAGTTATTGTCAAGAACATGGCGAATAAAGAGAATCCAATATTATATACCCAACACCAGCACTAGTACCACAGAGATCAAGTGAGGTGCTTGGTGGTATAGTGATGACCACACTGTAGATTTTTATTTTTTTAAATTATTAAAATTAAATATTTAAAAAAAATCAATTAAATTTAAAAACAAAATTCAAATTTCAAAAAAATTTGAAAGAAAACAAATTCTAACTATTTTTTTTAAATTAAATGTTTGAAAACGAAGAAAATTTCTCAAAATATTTATCAATGTTTTAAAAAACACCCAATTCCAACTAAATTTATTTTTCTATATTACTAGCATACCCCCTAAGCGGGCGAATGGTAATGCCGAAGTAATGTGAGGGAAATTTTCATATTAATGTTGTAAATTGGAATATTGCAATTGAAATAATCTTATTTGAAGTTGGTTCATTATTTTTTGAAGTTGTTCCTACATTTTGAAAAGAAATAATGTAAATTCTGTAAATTCTAAAATTATATAATTAAATGTATGATCTTAAAGTTATGAATTTTATTAATGAATTGTTTATGACTTTCATTATAACACTTAGAATAAGTCTTATTTGGACATTTGATCTTTGTTGATTGTTATGACTTGTATATTTAATAAAATACAAAACACCCTAAATTGGATATTATCTCAAATTACCATGTAATCATGTCTTAATGATGTCTTAATGCAATATTGTATGATAACAATAAACATTTGGAATTAGAATGTATCAAACTAAGTTATGATGAGTGAGAATTAAAAACCACTAACCATGTTTAACGAGGTTTTGACAATTGGAATGTTAAACATACTTTCTATCTTTGGATTTGTTAGACATCTTATAGTTTTGCTATTGATGAAGAATTTTAAAGAAATTTTATGTCTATAATATTAACTTATCTTATCTTCGGTGAGTCTTTGTAGCATTGAGAATCACATAATTAGCTCCTCCACCTCTAAAACTATCGCCACCACCACCAATCTTGCATAAAAATACATGTTCATGGATGGATAGGATAATATGTACATATATCCATCTTATCTTCCATGCAAAATGACCCACACATTTCAAAGCACTTTATACCCAAACACAAACACATTTGTACTTAAATATTTCGCTAATTCCACCCTACATCCATCTTTTCTTCTTCTCACTTGCCTTTGTTTGTTCTTTTTTTCACGAACACATCCATACTTAAGTATTTTTATAATTCCACCCTACATCCATCTTTTCTTCTTCTCACTTGCCTTTGCTCAAGATTTTTTTCTTCTCACTTTCCTTAGCTCATTCGAGAACATCTTTGTTTTTTTTTCTTCTCACTTGCCTTAGTTTGTTCGAGAACATATGTATTCCTTTTCCCTAGAAAATCGGTTGTCCTCTTTTGTGAAATACTCACACAGTTCCCTTTCTTTTTGGCCCACCCTCACTTTTGGAGCCTCTCTTTTTGAAGCCTTTCTAATCCATAATGTGATTCTTATTGATACTTCTATCCATCCATTAAGTACCCCGATGCGAAGGTGAAGCCATTCAACTCCTCTTGTTACAATATAAATTACATGCATTCACCATTAAAACTCCTAACCAAGGAAATTGAAGTGAAATGGTAATTTGAGAAAAAATTGAAATAAAGAAACAAAAATTATTGCATGCATTCACCATTAAAACTCTTAACCAAACATATTGAGGTGAAATACTAATTTGAGAAATATTTGAATTGAAGAGTTAATTTGAGAAGCATACTGAGGTGAAATGCTAATTTGAGAAGTATTTGAATTGAAGAGTTTAATTTGAGAAATATTTGAATTGAAGAAACAAAAACGTTGTGAACTTTATTATCAATAGTGCACATTTAAATGAAAATTATTTGAATTGAAGAAACAAGGATTTTGTGAACTTTATTATCAATAGTGCACATTTAAATGAAAATCATTGAAAGCTACATTGTGAAATAAAAGAATATAAAGACAAAAATAATATAGTCATAATTGTTATATTATTTATTTACAACTTTACTTAATTATGAATTAAGAACAAGAAACTATATTAGATGAATTAACAACAAGAAACTATATTAGATAATATATTGAAATATTTTATTTAAAAAATAAATGAAATTTATCATAATTTAAAATCAATTTGTAAAGAGTAAAAGTAAGTTTAAGTTGAATTTATAAAATATTTAATGTGTGTGAAGAGGACTTTGTCCTCTACTTTGTCTTATTTTAAAACTCTTAATCATATTGAGATTAAATGCTAATTTAAATAAAGAATGTTTAAATTGAAAAACTAAAATTCCTTTGAACTTTACAATCAATGGTAGACATCTAAATGAAAATCATTCAAAGGTAGACATCTAAATGAAAATCATTCAAACTTTTATTATATATATATATATATATATATATATATATATATATATATATATATATATATATAAAGCTTAAAAAATATGTTAATGGAATGCCTAAGTAATTCAGGGGAGACTTTCATATTAATGTGGTTAAGTGGAATCATAAAAATATTGAAATTAAAATGATCTTATTCCATGTAGTTTTACTATTTTAATTATTTAAATGTAAGTTGAATAGATTAATTTAATGATATTAATAGAGTGTTCATTTATAAGTAAAAAATTTGGAAGTAAATTATAGGGTTGTTTGTATCTGTGAATTTTGTGGAATTCATTTGATATCTCCATGAGATTAATTTATACCATTCTAAAAATGAAAAAAAAAAATACAAAACCAAAAATAAAATAATTAATATTCAATAATATAAATAAAATTAATTAACTCTCACCAATTATTATATAACATTTCATCAATATAACATTTGAATAATTTAATATCAACAAATCCTTAGTAATATAAATAAAACTAATTTAAAAAAATAATTAACTTTCACCCATTATTATATAACATTTCATAAATATAACATATGAATAATTTAATATAAACAAATTACTAATTCTAATATTTCTAAAAATAAATATAATAATTTATTAATTCGTGAAATTATAAAAAATATAAAAAATATCAATTTAAAAAAAATAACAAAAATATATTTCATCAATATAACATTTGAATAATTTAATATCAACAAACCTCTATACGTATATATTTACGTCTTAAATCCAACCCATAGCCATGGAGATATTTACCTCTATACGTATATATTTATGTCTTAAATCCAACCCACCCTGGATCATCTAGAATTAAGAGTGGGTAAGTACAAGTGTTATGGCCATGTGGGATGTCAGTTGGCGGTTTGTCATCGGGAAGGAACGGGTGTTACAAGAGTGGGTAAGTACAAGTGTTATGGCCATGTGGGATGTTGGTTGGCAGTTTGTCATCGGGAAGGAACGGGTGTTACAAGAATGGCATGGATGTATGCAATTGGTTTTGGCTAACTGTTTTATGAAATGGTTTTTTTCATAGAATTTGGTTATATATATTTACATAAATTACTATTTTTTGTTATTCAAAATCGATTTTTGAATGTAGAAATGGATTTAGTAGGGTGAAAACTCTTAGGGCACTCGGATTATACATAAATAATCACTCAAATCTACCAATCCAACAATTTCTAGCTGGATTTCGGGAAAATATCCCTAGAAGAAATCATCATTTCTTGGAAGCTTTAGCCTATGGCATTGGCTATGTAATTTCGTTGGGACATGGAGTTGAAACTTGATGGTAGAATGAAGGTTAACGAAATAGAGGTGTTGACGACGGAGCAAAAATGGGTGATTTGAGTTTCTTTTGGAGTGAAAGAGATTGACAAAGGGGAATGCTATCTTCCTGGGCTGAAGGGTTTCATACACCAATTTAATATATGGCCAATTTAGTGTATGGCTTGGCCATGACCTTAAAAATAGATTATTATTATTATTATTATTATTATTTATCTTTATATCAATAACCTACATTTCTTCATCAGATTTTATTAAAGTTGAAAATTTTCTTCATCAGATTTTATTAAAGTTGAAAAAATAGGATATTGCCTTGCTACCGATACCTGCTCGTTGACGTTGACAGAAGCTCAATATTTTTTGGTTTTGATCTATCAAATTGGCTTTAAGAGGTTAGTAGACGATGGTATGGAAAAGTGCAGGAAAGCTATCACATAGAATATGCATTCAGTGGGTGTCACCGTTGACATTCTGCTATCCCACCTGAAAAATGTGAAATTGTTGATAAATATAAAAAGAATGAATTGCTACTCTGAAACAATTCAGGAGAGCGAAATGGAGCTAAGCATTCATACTTATTACGGTTCATAGGGTAGATAAGAATCGGGCAATCTAGAGGCTTTATAAGCATATCTTTGAAAATTGTTGTGTCGAACTTTGCAATTTTGTTCTTGGGAATGAATAAGTCGAGTCACGGACAAGGCACCTCCCACAGTGAGAGGAGAGTTTTAGCTCCTCTGTGTGAACTCGATCTCGGAATTCAACATAGGGAATATCAATGAGAAACAATGAAGGCAGAATGAGGCTGAGAACATCCAGAAGCGAGTTTATTTACTGTATTAAATGAAATGATTTAAAATTACTTTGAAGAAAACTGAACCCTTAGCCATTATCAATAGTCTTAACGACATACAAATGATTTTTTTTAATGCATAATGACATTGCTTTTTAACTATCGATGAAGTTCCATGCCCAACGTTAACATATAAATGAATTTTTTAATGCATAATGACATTGTTTTTTAACTATCGATGAAGTTTCCTATCTGCCCAACGTTAACTCTTTCGTTCTGGTTGTAATTCTTTGTCAACTCAAAGCAATAGAGCACTCGTCCCTTTGTGCTGAGTGTACTTAAGTTCCCTGGATTCTGTGGTGAGAACATCCAAAACCTCCATGTGTTTAGTAAGGCCTCATTTATTAAGATTACAAATCCTTCATTGTAGTCAAAAGTATGGCCACCATTGGACTTTGAGATTAGATACTCCTGATCTCTGGTGAATAATTCAAAATTTTAGTAGAGAATTCGGATCCATCTTACCTGCAATGTCAAAAGGCAATGCCCATCATTATAAAACAGAATAGGTAAAAGAAAGAGTCAACCTATCCAATATGGTCAACATAATTTCAATCTGGCCCAAAAGCCACGACACAAAATCCTGTTTTTAGGTCCTACCATGGATAGTGTCACAAATGGCCAAAAGTCTGCCATTATAGAAAAGTGGGGGATATGGGAAAATGGGAAAGAAGAAAGCCTGGAGACAATAGTGTATGGGTTTTTGCACACGAAACAAACAACTCTTTTCTACAGAGACCCAAAGTTTTTTTTAATATGATGCAGGACAGGTGGATTATGTATTTAAATGACACAGAGAAGATGAGGTGAGATTTCTCCCTTCAAAATCATATCCCGATTTTAATTGATATCGGAGTTATTTTTCCCTTCCACGTGTTCTTTTTCACCCTGCTTTACATTGTTGGTGCGTCGCCACCTCTGGTATCACTCCACCATTGGCCAACGAACTCATCGCTGCACACACGGACGTTGCATAACTCCTTCGTTCCTTGCATAAAATAAGATAGATAAAAAAAAAATCTTGATTTTTTCTTCTATTCTCTGTTTCATATTCATAAAACCCCCAACCTAACCAAATACACATAGTGTGATTCTGGAAATATTTTTTTTTTAGAGAATGTGAAAGTCCATAATAGGAATGAGTCCCACCAATGTCGCCTAACAGATATCTGAGAGATGATGACTTATTCATAGACACAGATCCATGGAGGAATGATATTAGAGTCAAACATTAGAAATGGCAACACTGAAATGCCTTATTTTATATCTTCCCAATACTTGGGCGTGTAGATAAATTCATTGAGAAAATTGAACAAACTATTGACACACAGACACATGCAAGGATAGATACTCTACAATCGCCTTGCATTCTTCTTCAACTTCGATTTCATAATCTGCTAGTGGATCTCCAGTTAAGTTATTTACAATATCTTTTTTTCCATCTCCTCGTCTCGTATTTCCAAGGGTGCACTATCATGTTGATTGTGATTTTCTGCGACATCTTGCATGTCATCTACAATACCAATAGCATTTTGAGGCTCTCTTTCTGTCTCAAAAGTTGCAGAACCTATCTCTGCATGGCCCTCGCTAGCAGCGCTCGAACCTACACCTACATTTTGGAGTTCTCTAAGAAGGAAGTCTACTGGCTCTTTCTTTGTAGCTGAACGTAATAAGGTTGTTTCAGCTGATCCAACATCACAAAAATACAAGTGATCATGTGAAATTAGAAATGTAAATACCAATTACACAGAAAACAACAACACTTTCAAGGGTTCTAAGAACAGATAGTAAAAAAATCATGTACCTTTTCCTCTTTCAAAGTCCATTGATATCATATCTGCAAGCGGTTGACAGAAGGATGAGCCTGTACTCCATTCACAAGACCAAGACAAGATTGAAAAATGTTTGAAGAAGGAAAATGCAAATTGCTACCATGCATAAATTGAAGGGCATTAACATGAGGAAATTGTAGATTATTACCAGGAGGGGGAAGAATTCCTTACGACAGATCTATGGAGGAAAATTTGTTATGGGAAGTTTTCTCGGTAAATACTTGCACCTTGAAGGATGAAGGAATTGCAGCTTTAAGTCTGGATAGGAAACAACGCCTTCAGTACAAACAACAAAAAAAATTGTAAGAAAATTTGACTACAACAAACGCGGTGAAGTTCTATGATACAGATAGAATCCTGTTGAATTTGAGGCAAGAGGGCCCAAAATCAGATTTCTTAACTCCCTCAGTGTACATATTCAGACCATCTATATTTACAAAGGAATCTTCAAATGCATGAATCCTTGTCGGGTCAAGCTTTTCTCGCCGTGTACATCAAGAAAAAAATGTAGCCTTAAAAAAAACAACCTACCCTTGTTCCTGCGGAACAATGTTCACAAACTTTCAACTGTGCAAACGCGTCTTCAGCAAGAAACTGTTCACAAATTTCGTAATGTAAACGCGTCTTCTGCGACCACCATTTCCACCGCATGGAAGATGTCACCCATGTAATAAATGCACAACCTATCTTTGGCAAGAAAATGTTCACAAATTTCCCAATGTAAAATCGTCTTTTACGACCCCATTGCCACCGCTTGGAAGACAAGAGACTTCCTAAAATTGCTTCAAACTCTAGCCAAAACTCTTTGTTCTAAATGTTCTACGAAATGACTTTTGGGGGGCGATATTTTTCGGAGACAATCCCTCGAAATCCGACGAGAAATTGTTAAATCTGTAGATTTGAGTGATTATTTATGTATAATCCAAGTGCCCTAAGAGTTTTTCAGCATGCTGGATCTATTTTTGCATTCATAAATGGATTTTAAACAACAAAAAATAGTGATTTCATGCAAATTTATATCGCCAGATTTTGACAAAAAAATAATTTTGTAGCAGAGTTAGACAACGCCCTCATGTTATCTTATATGGATATGAAGTTTGGGGATGTGTTATCTCTAGATAATTATGGAGAAAGATAAAGGAATTTTACAACTTATAATTTCAAAATTAAAAGCAATACACCATATCCTATCCTCCTTATAGAAGTAAACCTTCCCCCCATTGAGAGTGTCTCACACTGGAGAAAGATAGAGCATACCCAAAATAATTTTATATCTTATAATCTCAAAATTAAAAGAAATACACCCTATCTTATCCTCCTTACAGAAGCAAGTCTTTCCCCCATTGAGAGCGTCATCTTTCCCCCATTGAGAGTACCTGTTACACATTATTTTCGTCATCCCTATGATCGTTAATGATGTAAACCTATCTATTGCCTTTAGAGGGGTCACAGTGGCCTGAATTCCTGAAGAGAGAAGGAAGAAGAACTTTTCCTGAGAGAAGAAGTTGCATTTTCCTAT
>ML791171.1:268899-282614 GCA_009831015.1 Picea engelmannii
AGATCCTTCTAGAAGCGGAAGCTTCTATTAGGTCTTCTTACATCCGCCTTATTCTATTTTATTGAAAGGTCTTATTAATATTGACCTTTATTACATCCAAATACATTGATCTACCTATGTGCGGGTTAGGACCTTAACACTCTTGAGCAAGTCAAATAACATCAGAGATAAGTATGTCCTTTAGAAAACCAAATTGTTCATTCGAAATACATAAATCCAATTTGTCTTTGATCCTAGAGGCTATAAGCTTAGTAATAACTTTGTAGATAAAATTACATAGAGCTATTGGTCTATATTCATGAAAAGAAGACGGTTTTGACTCCTTCGGGATGAGAGTCAGAAATGTAGCATTTATGAACCACTTACCTTACCAGAAGTCATTGTCTCTTCCACTACATTTAACAGATATTTACCCATAACATAAAAAAACGTGGTGGAAAATCTCCTCGGTCCATCCATCTGGGTCTGGGATTTTGTCCTTCAACATCAACTCTACAATTTTCTCAACCTCTTGAAGAGTGACTTGCTTACCAACCTCATTTTTTTCTTCATTTGTGAAGAATCTTGGGACTTATTTTAACACATTAAGCTTGGTTAAGTATCTTCATTGACCTTTGGTTTATAAAGAGAACTATAGAAGTTGAGAGCAATTGCTCTAATCCCAGTTTGTGTATGCTGAATATTTCCTTCTGAATCAAAGACATCCCATATAGTATTATAATTCTTTCTATTCTTTGAAAATTTGTGAAAAAAATTTGTATTCATATCCCCACTTTCCAACCAAACGACCCTGCTCTTGAGTCGCCACGATTCTTCCTCTACTTTGAGAATCTCAGCTTTTCATTTTTCAAGTGTCATGATATCCTATGTTACAATAGAAGGAAAGATTTGCAAGGGAAATCTTTGCACAACTTCTGTTAATTTTTGCTCCAAATCACTATATTCAACCTGCATCTTTTTTCTTTTCTCTTTTTGCCAACAAACCACAACTTCTTTTAAATATTTTAGCTTGGACACTATTAGATTCATAGCTAAAGAATCTTCCCAAGAAGACATTGACAACCAAGTTGATCTTACTAGCAAATTAAAATCTTGCTCCATCAACCATGCATGATTAAATTTGAAAGGGAAATGAAATGTAACCTTTTGTTCTTCAAACTATAGACAAACAAGGTTATGATTCGATAGAAAGGAGTTTATGATCCAAGATCTACGTTTGATCAGGTTCCCCAAAATATATTCATTCATAAGAAAATGATCTATTCTTTTTAAAATTCCTTCTGATCCATTGTGTCCATTCCTCCATGTTGGATAGAGCCGACTTGGAAAAATATCAACTAAACCTGCTGAAGTAAACAAAGAGAAAAAAAAGTCAGAGAGGGGATCTAATCTTGCTCGGTCCCCCCAAATCTCCCCAAAAACTAAACTTGCAAATTTATATTGCCGGAGAAAGATAGAGCATATCCAAAATAATTTTATATCTCATAATCTCAAAATTAAAAGCAATATACCCTATCTTATCCTCCTTACAGAAGCAAGTCGTTACCCCATTGAGAGCGTCGCCTTTCTCCCATTGAGAGTGCCTCACAGTGGAGAAAGATAGAGCATATCCAAAAGAATTTTATATCTTATAATCTCAAAATTAAAAGCAATACACCCTATCCTATCCTCATTAAAGAAGCAAGTATTTCCCCCATTGAGAGTGTCATTGTGAGTATGTATTTAATGTACAAGAACAAGATAACAACATGGAAGACAAGAAACTTCCTAAAATTGCTTCAAACTCCAGCCAAAACCCACCTACTACTCAAATTGGGTTGGCATAAAGATGCCAAGTCTTGGTTAAATCATTGAGGAATAAAGAAAGAGATCATTTTGCACAATAACAATAATATTAAAAATATTATTACATCTAAATTTAAAAAGAAAATGCGCTCGGATAAATAATTAGAGGATAAAAAAAATTAAGATATTATAAGGAGATGATCAACCCTAATCTAGAAGATCAAAAGTATCTCTTTGCTTTTACTAATATAAAGAAGCAAATCAACATTACTAAAATACAAAAAAATCCTCACAAACTGAGTAGTGAAACTAGGTGTTGGACAATTCTCAAAACTTTGTGGGATGAAAGAATTTGTCATCTTTGTGACACTAAGAAGGTTGAAGATAAAAAACACCTTCTCTTAAAATGTCCTGCTTAAACCCAACTTAGATCTCCATTTCAAAATATTTGTCACAATATCAACCTTCCTAACATTCTAACTCATCGAAACTATGATGATTTTGTAACGCTTCTCTTAATGTTTTTCAAACACATGAAACAAAAATTAAATTCCAAAGTCCAATGTTCTACTTTGGAGATTTGAGTTTTATAACCTTCTAAAGTCCAATTGAGGCCTTAAACATTGATTTTTGGAGTCAAAACTTTGCTAACAAAATTCCCTACCTTTAAATGTTGCTAGACACACATAGAGCTCTCCAACTATATAAAAATCACCTCAATTGGAGTTCTATGCAAAAATTATGCCTCATACAAGTTAATCTATCCTCACATGAAGTGGATGTCATTTCTCTCACACATATAGAACTAGTTATGTGTAAATTTTAGAAAAATTATAAGAAGTACAAAACCCTAATGGGGATTGTAAAAAAAAATAAAATTATTCTTATTGTTCCATCATTGAATAGAGTCTTTAAGACTCCAATATTAAAGCATATCATATGAAGTGGAAAATCTTATAACAAACACTAACAACATTAGTGGGTACTCTCCCACTGAACTTTCAATAAATACATTGTCCAATCCACTATCAATGCGGGCATCATTCCGTAATTCCCCATAAAGTTTTCAAACGTACACGTACTGTGAAGACGGGATTCATGTTTCTCTGTTTCGACTTAAAGTTCTGTCCGAAGAAAGAGTGCAGTTATTGCACCAGAGGTCGCTGGACTCACAAATCTGAAAAATATGTAAGCTAATTCGGAAAGTACGCCATCTTTATTTATTTGAAAATTCTCACGAATGAGTTTGGTGATAGAAAATAGTCGTGTTATTTAAATTGGTAGAGATTTTAGGGCCAGTAATATACAATTTGCTATGCAGTATTAAATGCTATGATAGGCATATATTCTAATCTGTATTGAATGTTGTAGCAAGTGATATATATTCTACATATATATCAAGAAGATTTGATGATATATATAAACTGCCATATTCAATGCTGCTCAATAAGCTGTATATTAGGTGATATATACAGTTTGAATGGGCCTAATGGTTAAGAGCATGTGTTTCCTCCTAAGAGGTCACAAGTTCAAATCCAGAGGGGATAGGATATGTATACCTCCTTAGACTTTACCAATCAAATTGCTGGACAAAAAGGGTCCCTTATCCCACAAACAAAGGAGTCTCATACACCAGTTTAATATAGCTTCGCCATGACCTTAAAAATAGATTATTATTATTTCATATACAACCTTCTGCATCCATCGATCCTGCATCGCTGGACTCATTGAACCGCATACAGTTTCCGTAAGTCATCGTTTGTTCCGCGTTGAAGTGACATTAGCGTAAGAGTAAAAATAATATTTACCGTCCATTAATATCCTATCGTATCTGAATCTATCTCTCGATTTGATTTTCTTTCAAAATAATATTTACAGTAGAAATAATATTTACCGTCCATTAATATCCTATCGTATCTGAATCTATATCTCGATCCTCTTTCACTTCAAAGGCGATTTTATTTTCTTTCAAAATTGAAGAGATCACAGATGCCGTATAAATAATGAATGGTATTGAACCCGGCCACTTCTCGATTTAATGAGCCACATGACCAAGAATTCAGACATTCATTATTCTAAATATTACACTTTTTAACTTTTTTTTCGGCTGCGGCTGCGTTTTCTGATCACAGTTTTGTGTAGAAATCAGTCGAAAAATCAATTATTATTTCACAAATAAATCATAAATTTAAAATGTTTTTTTAATTTAAAAAAATGAATTTTATTAATGAAAAAGTAATATATATCATAAATACACCTTAACATCCATAAAGGTAAAATGAGAATTATAATATAATTATTAATTCACAATTCGAAATATTAATTTATTTTGTAGAATTAAATTAAATTATATAATACTTAAAATTAATGCATTGAAAATTTTAATTTATTTTATAAAATAAAATAAAATTATGTAATATTTAAAAATAATCTAATCCTCAAAACATCCATATCAACAATTTGAACAACAAAATTTTAATTTTCCTTTAAACATTTAATTCAATTCAATTATATTTTAAAATTATCTTATAGATTCTTTAGGATTATATAAAATCATTAAAAAATAAGAGAGATGAGAGATGCCAAAGCCAAATAAAATTAGAATCATTAGAAAAAAAGAGTAAAGAAAGAGAAACTCTAACTAAAGTTAGAGGCAATGATGAAATAATAATGTATTGTGTTCTTGATGTGATGCTTCTTATGTTTACATGCTTATGATATATTTATTAGATGCATTCATATACTACTAAACAATATTGGTAAAGATAAATAATATATACTGCGGTTAAAAGTGGAATAATTGTTCATTATTGATTCACCCCCCCTTCTCAGTAGTAAGATGTGTATTTTAATATCATGCAAGAAACATGACACAACTGAACAAACAACACAAATGTTCTTTGCTAATGTATGAGTTCATTTTGGGTTGCCTACACTATTATATTTGATCGAGACTCTTGATTTTTGGGAAAGTTTTGGTCTAGTTTATGGGCACTCATGGACACTAAGTTAAAGAAGAGCACAACTTTTCATCTGCAAACAAATGAAAAAACATAGGTGGTAAACAGAACAATGGTACATTTACTTCGAGGATACTGCAACACACATCCTAAGTTATGGGATGAACAATTTCCTTATGTACAATATGCTTATAATCATGCCATGCATTCTTCTACTCAGAGAACTCCTTTTGAAGTATGTTTGGGGTACTTGCCTAAATCACCTATGGATTTTTCTTTTGGAGAAGCAAGTAAAGAAGATGGATAGGATGATACAGAAAAAGCTAAGTGGTCCATTCAGAGGATCCAACAGGTACATCAAGCAATACATGAATAATTGGAGAAAATCTAAGCCAAATACAAGGAAAGGCATGGAAAACATCGGGTTGATCATAAGTTTCAAGTTAGTGATCAAGTATGGTTACATATCAGAAAAGATAAAATGAAGGGTGAAAGTAGAAAGCTCAAACCCATCTGATATGGTCCATCAAGATCTTAGAAAATATTGGTACTAATGTCTTTTGTTTATATCTACCATCTTACATGCAAATGTATTCAATGGTAAATGTTGAGAATTTGAAACTTTATGAGCCTCCTATGATTGTGGATGAAGATGAAAGTATTCAGGTTCCAACAATTGATGATTTTTCTCTAGAGTACTTAGACGAGCTACAGGAGGATGTTATTCTTGACAGAAGAATCGAGACTTCACAACGAGGTGACATGAAATATCTTTGAGTTGGTCTTAAAGGGGTAAAACCAAGAAAAGAAAAGTGGATCAAGATCAGGAAGGTGAGGGAGATTTACCCTCACTTAGTTGTTGAGTAATCAAAACTTTTGGTGGTCCAAAAGACTTCCAATGGGGAGGAATGATCTGGAACGCTCCGAGAGGTCTAGGAAGATCTAGAACGCTCACAGAGGTCCAGGAGGATTCATAAATGGTCAAAATTTGATCATCTCAAATTCTCTTGAAAATCACTTCATTGTTAGATCTCGACGATAGCTTTCCAACGATGCAAAAATCGCCTCAAACGAAGTTCATATGCAAAAGATACAGCCGATCAAAGTTGTGGTTAACAAATTTAAAAGTCAAAGTCAAAGGGTGACACATGGCATGTCTGTATAGGACTATATGGTGATGACATGGAAACATTACAAGGCTCCACGTGGCATATCATAAAACTGACTAGGAAAGGTGACAAGGAAACCAAGTGGGCTAATCAAATTGCGACACATGGCATGTTCAAATAGGCATGAATGGACTGATGAGAGACTGCCATGTGGCAGCCTCCCATTAGCCCTTTATCGATAAGGTTGTTAAAAATTATGCTTGTGACTCCGGAGGATCGAACCCGGGTCTTACTCCTTCTAGCCCAATGACCTTACCATTACACCACACACTTGAGTCTTTACCATATGGGAAACAACTTTTAGTTAAGGTTGTTAATTGGTATGTTCGGCAAGAAAAAGGGTTGAGGGCTTAGCCCCGACCCTTGGTATATTCGCATCCAAACCAACAATACCATCGAAACTATGTAATAAACATTTAATATATGGTTATAACAAAAACAATGGTTGGAGAGAGGTCTGCGGGATCGAACCCATGATGTCCTCCCCACCATACTTATGCCTTAACCACTGCACCAAGGCCGACCTCCATTCTAGATCACCAACAAACCTTTAATTAAAGGTTTCCAACAATTGTGGGTGGAGGTTAGGGCCCACACCCTATTTAACCAGCACACAGACCGAGACACAACACATCATTGCAGAGTACAATTTGGGTCTCGAAGTTCATGCCAGGGGTATCAAGACTTTGGGATTGCATTGTAATGCATGTCAAAGGGTTCCTTAACAGAATTATATGAAGTTTATACTTATTTTTCTCAGAATTTCACAAGGAATTCAATAGTGCACTATGTTTATGAGTTTGAGAAATGAATAAAAGGTCATTGTAAAAACACAAGAATTTAAGCATTAATAAAGTGGTCTCAATTGGAAGCGGACCTGGAGATGTAGCCCAAAATGGGTGAACTTTGTTAACAAACTTGTGTATGTGGCATATTATTGTTGTTCTATTTAACTCAATTATGTTGCAAGTTATTTGTCTTTAAAGTGGATTGGATAGATAAGTAAATTCACATGTATTATTCAATCAGTCAAATAATCATTATTATTTCAAAATCAAGTTAGATGATTATGTGTATTAAAGAATAATTAACATCTAAGGATTTTTCAGATCATCACGGATCTCATATTTGCATGGATATGCGTGTGTGAAGATGGTTGTTGTCCTTTATTGATGAAGTGAATGTTAGTGGTATGAGCTCAGCTGCTTTGTTGTACGCTTACACAATCTTCACTTCTTGATGAGAGATATTCTCTCATACTATTGTTTGTCTTGACCAACCATCTATAGATCACACGAAATATTGTGTGTTGTTATGATGTTGCAGTAGCCAGTTGTTTCTCGGTAGTGGTGTTGACATTGATTATTGGTTCGTGTGAAGAGAACTTTCTATATTTAGTAGCACTTGAAATATCCGTTTCTTTCTACCTATGATCTCGTGATGATTTAATTCATATTTATGCATTTTATTTGACTGAAATTGTTTTAGGGGTATTTTTTGAAATCAAGTCCTATTGGTGTCACCCCTTCCACCCATATTTCACCAGTAGGGTTACAGTTTATTATGTATGATATTTCCTTAGTCATGCCCCATTAACTAATTTCTTAAAGGGTTTCCCTTAGAGTGTTTTTAGTTGTACTACACCTTAAGGTCGAATGTCTTTGACCACATATGGCCCTAGCCATGCAATTTATAGCTTTCTCAAATTTCCTTTTACTTGAATTTCATATAGGAGTACCAAGTCCTCGTCATTAATATCATTTTTCTTGAGATGTCGATCATGCCAGTATTTTTGTTGGTTCTTTTGGATTTCTTGGTGTTGTTGTGCCAACATTCTTTCCTCTTATAATCAATTTAATTGGTAGAAACATTGCCTTGTATCATGCATATGGTCGAATTCCAATACTTATTTTATTCGTCTTGCATTAGCACAAAAGTGAAGTGGTATGACAACTTCCTGACCATAGACTAACTTCAAAGGTGGTTGTCCCATCGATCTTTTTTATGTTGTTCTGTAGGCCCATAACGTTGCTGGAATTTTGTCATCCCAGTTTTCTTTGTCAAGTCCACATACTTTTGTTAAGCCTTTGTGTAAATTCTTGTTAAAAGATTCAACAACTTCGTTGACTTGCACATGATAGGAAATTGTATTTTTATGGTCAATCATAAATTTCTTGAGAAGTACTTCAATTGTTCAATTGTATTGTTCATCAAATGTGTACCTTGGTCACTGATTATTGTCAGAGGGAAGGCGAAATGAGTTACTATATTTTCATAGATAAATTGTGTGGTTGCTTTCATTGTACAATTCTCAATTGGTTATGCTTCCACCTATTTGGTTAAGTATTCAACAATTGTATTGATACATATTACTCATATCCTTTTATCTCTTTTCGGGAAAGGTCTGATAAAATCAATAGCCCAGATTTCAAATTGTAAGTTGGGATTTAGGGAATGTAAGGACATCTTATTTTTCCAAAGTGGTCAGCCTATCCTTTGGCACTTATCACATTTATTTATTTTCTCTTGGCAATCTTTATGTAACTTCGGCCACCAAAGACCGGCTTGCAAAATTTTCTTGGCTATCGTATCAGCCTGGAAGTGACCCCATGTTGGGATTGTATGTCCCTCATTAATAATATATTCCCTTTCATGCTCTAGTGCAAATCTCCTTAAAATATTGTCGATTCCTAGCTTGTAGAGGTAACCATTCATTAGGGTGAATGGTGCAGCTTTCATTGTTAGGATTTTCCATTTATTAGTTGGGAGATCATCAGGTGCTTTCCCCTCTTCTAAGTAATTTGCAATCTCTTCTAGTTCCTTAGGGACTACTTCTACTCTGAATAATTTTGCATCTGGGAAATCATCTTCAATTCATGTCGGATCTTCCCTTGTCTCCAATCGAGATAGGTGATTTGACCCGACATTTTTCTTCCTTGGTCGAATTATTACTTCAAATTCAAATTCTTGAAATAGGAGTAGCCATCGACACATTTTTCATTCGTGCACTAGTTTTTTTACGAGATATTTCAGCGCTTGGTGATCTGTGAAGAATATATATGGATTTGCTAATAAGTATTTCCTGAATTGTTGTAGGGAAAAAATCATTGTTAAGGCTTCACTTTCCTTTGTTGAATAATTTCGTCCTACCTTGTTTAACTTCCTACTGGCATATGCATTCGGGTGATCGATCAAGTCATCATATGGTTGGGCCAAAATTGAGTCGAAAACGATGTTGGATGCGTCGACATGCACATAGAATTTATTCAACCAGTCTGGGAATCTTAAGATATGTGCTTCTACCAATTTTCTTTTTAATATTTCAAAAGACTTGTTGCATTCCTGGCTCCAATAAAATTCAGCTTTGTTCTTTAGTAACTCGTTGATTGGAAATGTAAATTCATAATAGTGACGAATAAAATTTTGATAATATCTTTTGTTGATCCAAATGGATATTGGTGGCCACCCACCTATTCAACTAGCTCAATGAAATTTTTTCCATTTTGGCATTTTTTTACAGTTTTTCGGGTCCCAAACTTCTGGGGTTGTTTTGAGGCTCTAAATGATTTTTTTTTGAAATTTTGGGAGGCTAGGGGTTTCTATCAACATAATTTAGACCCTGGCAAAAGTTTCACTTCTAATATAGACCTTTTCGACAAGGTATCAAATTCCCTAAACATAGATTGTATGTAAAAGTTACGCCCCTGGGAAGTTGATGTATCAACTACACTCATCGGGGCTCGCAAACCTTTTGGCATTTCATCTTCCGGGGTTAGAGTTTTGGATTTTCTTTATGTTAAAAAAGACTTTGGAACCTCATTTTAAACACCATCTTCTTGCGAATGAGTGTATCCATCACATCTCTTCTCAGAGATAAGCTTCCACCATTCTAGTGATTTCAATTTGCTCTGTATTTTACAATTTTTGTACATTTCTCTCATTAATAGAAATTGTGTATTTTTGTATCTCTATGTTTCTTGCAATATTTCTCTATATTTAATTGTTATATATTCACCTTCATTTCATTCTCAAAATAATATGGATCATGTGTGCCCAAGGAAGATTTTGATTTGCTTTTGGTTCATTGGTGGTTTCAAGTCGAGAATGACTTTGATCTTAGCCATGTCAACTTTAATTTCGTCCTTTGCATACTATATGGCCCAAAAATATACAAAAAATATACATTTTTAGGTACCAGATCTATTATAATAGTAGAAAACAAAAATACTACATATAATAATAGTGGAACAACACAATATATGGAACCACAACACCAAAATAATACCTTGATTGATAGGAAACAATGTTCACATGCCTCTTTGAAGGGGAAACCTCCAGTAGAGAAACTCTCTATTACAATAATTCTCAATACAAATACTTCTCATACCCTCAACTCCTATTTATACTAAATCTATCTACCAAAAGAACAATCTAGAGGAAGATCTTCTAGAAGGAGAAGCTTCTATTAGGTTTTCTTATATTTTACTTATTCTTCCTTATTACTAGGCCTTATTAGTATCAACCTTTATTACATGGAAAATATATTATTCTACCTACGTGAGGGGTTAGGGAGGTTAGTTCCATAACATGCCCTCCCCTTTAAAAACAACCTTGTCCTCAAGGCTTGAGATGGGGAAATTACTACAAAATGGTAGCTAGCTCCCAGGTGGCATATGTTGGAGTTGTATCTTTCCACTATACTAAAACTTACTTGATGGTGCATTAATGGAGATGACGCTCACGTTGGTCCAATACGTCTTATGGATGCAACCAAGGGGAGCCTTCTTCATCCAACTCAGGGAGACTGGTTTGAGTTTGGTATTTAGTTCTAATCATCTTCTTTAAGCATGAGACATGAAAAACATGGTGGAGCATAGAATGACTAGACAAAGCTAACTGGTAGGCCACCGGTCACATGTGCTTGAGAACTGTATAAGGACCATAAAATTTGGGTGCAAGTTTCTGACAATGTTCAACCTTGAGTGAAGTCTGCTTATAAGGTTGCAATTGAATAAACACTTGGTCCCCTTCAACAAATAGACGTTTTGAACTACCATGATCTTCTTGTTGCTTCATGCGATTCAGAGCCATGACCAAATTCTCTTTGATGACACAGAGAATATCCTCTTGAACTGTAAAAGTTTGGTTAAGTGCCTGAACCTTCGAGACACCAGGCATGTATGAGAGAATTGAAGGTGGATTTTGTCCATATACTTCTTCAAAAGAAGTCATGCAAGTAGTTGTATGGTAAGATGTGTTGTACCACTATTCAACTAGGGGTAACCAATGAGCCCATTCATTTTTCCTCTCGTATGTAAAACACCTCAAATATGTTTCCAAACACTTCTTGACAGGTTTAGTTTGGCCATCAGTATGGGGATGATAGGTTGTGCTAAGATGCAATTGGATTCCCTATAGCTTGAAAAATTCTTGCCAAAAATTGTTGGTCAAAGTGGGATCTCAGTTAGAGAGAATAGAATGAGGCATGCCATGGAGCTTGAAGATATGATCCATGAAAATTTGAGCCACTGTGGATGCGGTGAATGGGTGTTGAAGAGCACATAAATGAGCATATTTAGAAAGACAATCAACTACCACCATGATGATTGACTTATTTCCCGATTTATGTAAGACAATAGTGAAGTCCATAGAAATATCCCTTCAAATAGCAGGTGGAATCAGAAGAGGTTGTAGTGTGTTGGGGGATTTGATTGTTTCTCCCTTGTTGCGTTGACATACATCAGATTCCACCACAAAGTTGTAGACGTCCTTCTTCATACCATCCCCAAAAAAATAAAATGTTTGACCCCGTCATAGGTTTTGGTAAACCCTGAAGGCCCAACTGTGGGTTTAGCATGAAGCTCAGAAAGCACCATGGATTTAAGTTGAAATGATCCGGATTATTTTCGGCACGAAATGAGATCGGAGATATAATAAATAAATGCACAGAGATATCGCAGATATTCAATAATATAACATAAATGTATCAGAGATGCAACCATAAACATAGATATACAGTAATACACGATTTCTATTAATCAAAGAAATGTACAGAGACTGTAAAAATACATAGTGAAAGACTCGCTAGAATGGTGGCAGCTTATCTCTGAGAAGAGATGTGACGGCTACTCGCATTCGCAAGAAGATGATTACAATGAGGCTCTAGAGGCCTTTTTACAATAAACAGGAATGCCAAAAGTCCTAGACATCCAAAAACCTAACCCTAGGAGGTGAAGCGCCAAAAGTCATGTGGGCCCCGTTTGGGTAAGTGAGTACATCAACTTCCCGAGGTCGTAACTTTTGCATACGATCTTCGTTTTAGGAGTGTGATAGCTCGTTGGAAAAATCTATCCGAGAACTACAACGCTTAAGATAAAATAACATTATATATACTATTTTGCGAGAGTAACATACCCAAAAAAACATTGTTTAGGGCCTCAAAATGGCCTCGGAAGTTCAGGACCCAAAAAAACTGCTAAAAATAGTAAATTGCCAAAATTGCCAGAAAACTATTTTGAGCCAGTCGAAAAAGGTGGGTGGCCACCGATATCCACCTAGATCAATCCTCCCTCCTTAGGAAGCAATGGTCTCCATTGCGTTGAGTTCCCGGGGGAGAGGGAAAAGCGTTTGCTGGATCTGCATCTGGGTGAGCTGCTTGTATTGTTGGAGACGTCGCGCTGCTTAGTTTGTGGAAGTCTGTCATGAACCTGTTGAAGTTGAGGTTGTTCAACAAGTCGAGTGACATGAGAGGAAGGTGTGCAGAAGGAATCTTTGTGCTTTGTTGCAACCTTGTCGACCTGCTTCTGTTGGATAGAAGGTGCAGGGGGCGAGACTGTAGTGGTTGCAATGTCCTTCTTTTGTTCCCCTTTTGAACAGATTGTGAAGAAGCTAAATTTTGCAGTATGAGATAATACCTTGCGACACTTTTTAGGTGAAACAATAGTTGGAACTACCTTTGGTATTCTGTAGAGATGGCCCCCCAAAGTAACAATGACACTATGGGGTCGAGACTCATAACTAGCATGGAGCTTCCACATATATGGTTGGCCCAAGAGAACATCACAGACATCCAGTGGGGCAACATCACATAATACCTCATCCTTGAAGGGTTGGATGCCATATGACAATTGACACTGTTGGCTGACACGAAGATCTCGTCCTTGGCGAAGCCACCCAATGCTGTATGGTTGTGGGTGTGGTGTTGTCGACAATCCCAACTGTTTGATGACCTCTGCTGAGATGAGGTTCTTCTGGCTTCTGCTATCAACAATAAAATGCAGCGGGGTCCCCTTCACCCACATCTGTGAATGAGAAAGGCTCTCCCCCTCTTCAGGATCTGTTGGTTCTTCTGGTTGAATTGTTGCGGTCGCGACAATAGCAGTGGGGTTTGCGTTGATGATCTGTCTTTTCCCATTATTTTCAAAATTAGATTCTGAATCAGGGTTTGGCTCCTTGTCTTTGATCTCGGCCACCAATGACTGTTTTGAGCGACATTCATCGGTGTTGTGCCAGGGGATTTTGTGGAAATCGCACCATTTTCCGATGTCCTTCTTTGTCTTCCCGTGACCCTTCTTTTCCCGTGGCTTGGACTGGTTTTCGGGAGACTGTTTGTTAGGGTTGTCTTTGTCATACTTTGGTTGTTGTGGATTTGCAGACCTGAACTCCCGTTTGTTCTGGTGCTTAAATTTCTGCTCGATTTTAACAGCATATCAATAGGCAGCACCGAGTGATGAGATGTCCAGAAAATCCATTTCAGTTTGGATGTATCTGTGTAGAGCCCCACGGTATTTCAGAACCAAAT
>ML791171.1:282664-304676 GCA_009831015.1 Picea engelmannii
CTAGTAGAGTTAACCATTTTTCTAGGGCTTCTGCATCTATTTGTCCTTCAAATACAGGAATATCAAAGTTAACTTGTACCTTGAAAGGCGAGGTTCCTCCAAAGTGGTCGCTTGATGAAGATGCGCCTGATGCTATCGGCAGACGTTGAAGAATGTGGGCAAAATTCTCCATCATTTCGTCCCTCTGTTGCGTGAGAGCTTGCTCAAGCAATAGATTGATAGGATCGTCTGCTCTGTCGTTTTTCTTTTCTTCTGCCATTGAGGATTTCTTGGGTGTGTGAGAGCGATTGTCTTCAAGAGAGATAAGATCGAGACCCAACTTGCTATACTCAAACCTTGTCGGGGACATGCACTGAAAAAAAACGATCAAGAGCAGCCTGCTCTGATACCACTGATCCGGATTATTTTCGGCACGAAATGAGATTGGAGATATAATAAATAAATGCACAGAGATATCGCAGATATTCAATAATATAAAAAAATGTATCAGAGATGCAACCATAAAAACAGGTATACAGTAATACACGATTTCTATTAATCAAAGAAATGTACAGAGACTGTAAAAATACAGAGTGAAAGACTCGCTAGAATGGTGGTAGCTTATCTCTGAGAAGAGATGTGACGGCTACTCGCATTTGCAAGAAGATGATTACAATGAGGCTCTAGAGGAATTTTTACAATAAACAGGAATGCCAAAAGTCCTAGACATCCAAAAACCTAACCCTAGGAGGTGAAGCGCCAAAAGTCATGTGGGCTCCGTTTGGGTAAGTGAGTACATCAACTTCCCGGGGTCGTAACTTTTGCATACGATCTCTGTTTTAGGAGTGTGATAGCTCGTTGGAAAGATCTATCCGAGAAATACAACGCTCGAGACAAAATGGCATCGTAGATGGTAATTTGTGAGAGCAACATACCCAAAAAAATATCGTTTAGGGCCTCAAAATGGCCCCAGAAGTTTAGGACCCAAAAAAAACTGCTAAAAATAGTAAATTGCCAAAATTGCCAGAAAAATGTTTTGAGCCAGTCGGAAAAGGTGGGTGGCCACCAATCTCCACCTGGATCATGAAACTTTTTGCTTAAATAAAGATGACCTTTGTAGCGAAGCTCATCATTGTGCCAAGAGTACCCTGAAGAAACTAGAGAATTGTCTTACAATTGTTGGATTAGACACAAACTTTTGGGATCTTGCAACCATTACTGGCGAAAAACTTGGAGCCAATCTGGTACAATGAAGGAGAGAGAAGAGGGACCCTTCATCTGCATATTTCCTTGAAAGAGCATCAACAACCACATTGTATTTTTCTTCTTATAAATGATCTCATAATCATATTCAAATAACTTGGTCACCCATTTTTGTTGCTCTAGGGATGAAATTCATTGCTTCAGAAAATACTTGAGGCTCTATTGATCTATCTTAATTTGGAAGCATTTCTCCAATAGATAAGGGAGTCAAATATCTACAACATGGAGAATATACAACATTTCCTTTTCATAGATTGATTGGCCCAAATGTCGCTCTGAGAGTTGTTTGCTAGTGAAGGCCAAAGTCCGTCCATCTTGCATAATGACTGCATCGATTCCTTTCCCTGGAGAATCACATTCCAGGACAAAGGTATTTGTGAATTCGGGAAGGGATAGTACAGGAGTGGTGCACATAGCCTCTTTAAAGGCTTGGAAGGAATGGTCAATTTTTGGAGTCCAAGTGGAAGCATTTTTTTTAAGGATAACAGTGAAAGGTGCCACAATTTTTCCATTATTCTTAACAAACTTGTGATAATAGTCTGTTAAAACCATAAAACCACACAATCTCTTGATATTCTTGGGGAGAGGCCAATCCTGCATAGCTTCAATTTTATTAGGATCCACCCTGACACCATCCTTTCCAACAATATGACTTAAGTACTCCACTTCTGAGGCTCCAAAAATAAATTTAGATTGTTTGAGGAAAAGTTGGTGCTGAGAGAGTATATGAAGAACTTGATCCACATGGGAAAGATGGGTTGTCCATGTTTTATTGTAGATGAGAATATCATCAAAGAAAACTAAGACAAAATGACGGAGAAAAGGACAGAAGACATGATTCATGAGGCTTTGGAAAGTGGAGGAAGAATTATACAAGCCAAATGGCATGACCAAGAACTCATAGTGGTCCTCATGAGTTCGAAATGTAGTCTTAGGAAGGTTTTCCTCTTTCATACGTATCAATGGTATCCATAAAGGAGATCCAGTTTAGTAAAGTATTGGGCACCACTTAATTCATCCAAGAGATCATCAATGGCAGGAATTAGAAATTTGTCTTTGACGGTGAGTTTGTTAAGGGCATGGAAGTTAGGAAACATGCACCATGACCCTTATTCTTAAGTACCATGATGAAAAGAGAAGAATAGGGGCTGGTACTAGGACATATAACACCCACGACAAGCAATTCTTGAACAATTTTCTCAATTTCATTTTTATGGGAAAAGGGATGTTGATAAGGTCGGACATTGGGAGGAAGGTTGTCGGGGATGAGGGGAATGGAATGATCATGAAAAACATAGGAAGAGGGAATTCCCTCAGGAGTGGAAAAACAAATTGATGTTTGGAGATGATGGATTTGAGGTTAGGATGCACAGAGGGTGTCTAAGTGGCTTGAATGGAATGGAGTTGTGCAGTAATGCTGGAATGACTTTTTTTTAGGATATTTTCCATGCGATGGGAACTAATGATCTTAAGAGAGATTTTTGTGATGCCTTGGAACTTATATTGTTGGCCCTCTTGGTTGAATTTCATGGTTAATTCCTTAAAATTCATAAGGATGAGGCCAAGAGTCTGTAACCATGCTACACCAAGCACAATGTCATAATGACCCATGTCGATAGCAAACATATGAGATTTCATGTTGTATTGACCAATTTGGATATGCACATTTTCACAATGCCCCCCACATTTCATGGAACCTCCATTGGAAATCATGATTTGAAAGTTGTTGGGTGCATGAATATAACAATTAGTTTCTTGGGAAATGAAACTCTGAATAAAATTATGGGTGTTTCCACTGTCAATGAGGATGATGACCTTCTGATGCTTAATGTAACCAATTCTCTTTAGGGTTTGGGGAGAAGAGAATCCAGTGAGAGAATTCAGTGAAATGACCAGTTCAACTTATGGGGGGTTCGAGGGTAGAGTAAGATTAGTTGTCTCGGGTAACTCAGCCATATGGGGGGCCTTGACCTCTTCTTCATATACATCCTTAGAGATGGCCATAAAAATATTTTTTTCCTTACACTTTTTCCCCAGAAAATATTTTTCATCACAATTATAACGAAGGACCTTGAGTTGGAGTTCATCCATTTATGTTGAGGCCAATTTCTGGATATTCAATGGAGTGGAAGGAGGGGCGGGAGTGGCGGGTTTAGGGAGGGGAATAAATGAGGGTTTTATGGTTTGAGAAGAGACAACATGTTGTGCTTCCTTAGTTGTTTTAGTAGCTTCCACCCAACACTAAGGGCGAGCCATGGGGATGTGGGTGTAGATATCATCCTTAAGGCCACTAATAAATAATTCTTGGAAAAAAACATCAGACATACCCTCCATGCAAAAATCCAAGCACTCAAAAGTAGCTATAAATTCTTCCACTGTGCTAGATTGTTTCAACTTAGTCAAACTACCTGAATGGCGGGTGTTAGTGTCAAAGTGTTCATAAATCTCTGCAACAAATTGTGTCCAAACCACATGCCCTTGTTGGGAATTTTTCTACATTGCCACAATTACCAACGTTCCAAATCTAGATGGAGAACACCATACCGGAGTTTGTTCAACTCATCAGTAATGTGATACAAAGATAAATAATGTTCTATTTGAGTTACCCAACAGTGGGATCTGAGCCATCAACTTTTTTCACCTCCACTCGAGGGGGACACATGTCCCATTGAACGTGGTTGGAAGGAAAGGATATGGATTGGGAGGATTCAAAAACTTCGAGGTTATAAGGTGTGGTAGAAGATAAGGGATCTTGGATGTTCTTAAACAAGGCGGTCAAATTGTTCACTGGATCCTGGGATTGCTGACACATGGTTGTAAATTTAGTGATGGATGTGGGAATTAAGGCTAGCAATACTAGAAGTAATGGAAAAAATATCAGTTTGATTTTTCTTATTTGATGTGTCCAAGGCAGTGAGATGTTGTTCCCAATATTGGCTACGAGCGGGTGTGGGCCATTGGGATGGGAAAGGGGGCGGGTGGGACTGCACAGAAAGGGGTTACTGGTGAATGGTACCATGGCGATTAGTACAAAGAGATGAAATCAATGAGATAGGTTCCAAATAGGGGTGTCTAGAAGGGGTCAGGTCCATAGGTAAAAAAATGATTAAAAATGATAGGTATGAGTGTGATTAGGGCGAAGAGAGGAATCTAATGAGATAGGTCTCAAACAATGGTGCAGGAAGGACCCAAACTTTTTTTTTTTTTACTCCTATGGATTTATACTTCAATCTGAATAATATTGTAGTGACAAAATGCCCAGATTCTTAATAGGAAGAAATGTGTAGTAATTTCACAACTTGAATGCAGGAGGCAAGGTTGCATGACAATAAATATTGTTTGTTTCTCTATGGTTCTTTTTCCATCCCAAGGGTTGGTGTGTTCAGGGTTTCTATAGACAAGGGTTTGTCCTATGCTTTAGCTCTCTAATACACATGCGGGGTCCAACAACAATACTCAACCTAATATCTCAGGGCACCAACTAAGGAGGTAGACTGTACCCTTAGTCGTACTATCTGATTACCCGGGTACTAGAGAGTATCTTCCCAAGTGTTGTTCTCGGTGGCACTATAGCAGTCAGGCGGCCAAATGATTGATCTATGGAGGGTTTCAGGATACCTAGGCCAGTCCGTATATAGGTGTTGTTTGATGCACTACCACTTGAAGGGACACCAACAAGGGTTACAAGGGTGTCCAACAATGTGAGCTTATCTACCTATTATATTTCCTATGTGTATGCTTCCATGACCGTGTATTTATGCATTGAATGATATATCTTTGTAGTTGTAAGACGTCAGAATGCGTCTCTACCCAAAAAAAAATTTAACCCACAATTCCTGCCAAGGAAAGTTATTTGATACCACTTGTTAGGTACAAGATATATTATAATAGTAGAAAACAACAATACTACAAAGAATAACAACGAAACAACACAATATATGAAACCACAACACCAAAATAATACCTTTATTGATAGGAAACAATGTTCACTTTCCTCTTCTAGGAGGCAACCTCCAACAAAGCAATGCTCTATTACAATAATTCTCAAGACAAATACTTGTCATACCATCGACTTCTATTTATACTAAATCTATCTACCAAAAGAACAATCTAGAGGAAGATCTTCTAGAAGTGGAAGCTTCTATTAGGTTTTCTTACATTTGACTTATTCTTCTTTATTATTGAATGTTATTAATATCAACCTTTATTACATGGAAAATATATTATTCTACCTATGTGAGGGGTTAGGGAGGTTAGCTCCCTAACATACATTTTCTATATTGTGTGTCGATACCAAATTACAAGTTGAAGTCGATCCCTCATCGACTTTATTTTTTCCCTTTTCCTGAATTTTCTCGGGGCTTGGTTTTCCCAAAAAAAATTGATTTCTCTAGTTGCCTCTTTCATGAGTGACTCTTTAGGATTAAACTCAAAATCTTTAAGGAAGTTATTCTTTATTTCATTCTAGTCAAAATTATGACTTGATGCTTCTTCAATCTTATACCACTTGTGAGGTATATCGTCTAATGTATTCGGGAACATGTCCAACCATACTATTTCTTCTCGGTAGCCTGCTTTTTTTCCATTCTTTCTTACATTTATGTATGTGGGTCACTGGGTCAAATCTGGGCTTAAATATCATGATGTCAATATTTGCAGAGAGATTTTTCCCACTGAATCTTTCCATAAATTATAATTTTGTGGTATTCCATGCTTGAATTCGATTTGCATGAGTCTCCCACCATCAGCATGCTTGGCCAGTGAATGATTTGACTAAACATTTTGTTCTTCCTTTTTTTCCAACTGATTTGGAGACTTCGTCGACATATGCCGACAGAGAAATTCGTTCACTAAACCACAGGGGAGTTCTTGTATATGCATTGGTTGATATTAATGTTGGTGTTTATTTTAATTTTTGTTCGACAATGATAGGGACTGCATGAATCAAAAATCATGTTCTGGATCATTTGATAGGTGTTGCCTCTATCAACCAACATTATTTGGCCAAAGCTTCATAATTCTCCATCTTCCAATTGTACAATTCAATATCTGAATTTTGGCCTATTGACAATGGGGACCTGACTAGTATTTCTCCTTTCATATTAGGTTTGATATTGTCTTTTTGTTCATGCATCATGTAATATATCTGGCGTGCTTCCTGGGCCTTGTCCCATGTTTTGTCTCATGGTTTTCCTTATTTTGGCTCTAAGGGGATTATGATTTTTCTTCCACTTACTTTCAACTTGATCTGGTCTCTTTCTAAAGATATTGTGTCTTTCATGTTCCAACCACAAGGTCTTCCTACTACTGAAGGATAAGTGGGAATGATTTCCACCAGGTTTATGAGTTCAAAGTCGACTCTCGTCATAATTCCCATTACAAAAGTGATGACACTTTTGAGAGTTCCAATTGGTTCAACAAATCTTTGATTTGTCAATTTTAAGTAGTTCATTGTTAGTTGTAGCAAGGGTCTTCCAAGTTGAATCCATGTTTCTTTAGGAAGAATGTTTACTTGTGATCCAAAGTCGACCACAAATTGTTTAATCATATGGCCATTGATTTCTAGGTTGAGTTGAGGATCAAAGTTGCTTGTAGTTCTATCTCGAGACAACTACCTTACACTTTTTACTGGTTTTTTATTTTCTTTATATTCTCTCGATATGTTCAATAGGTCTATAAGGCATCCTACTAATTTCTTTTCTTTTAGTAGTTGTATAAATTCCTTAATAGAAATGTTTGACATACTTGATTGTCCTTCATTTTAATTATCCTGGTTGGTATTTTTAAAGAAGTCAACACTTCTTGCACTATCCTCTCTTCTTTGTTGGGTTCAGGATAGGGAACTTTGTTCACTTGTTGATTTGGTGCCTCTGGGTAATTATCCTTACCCTCTCCTGATCTTTTGACCACGTGGATATTTTTTGAATTCAAAATATATTGTTTCTTCACTGTATGTAAGAGGTTTTCATTTCTCTTGGTCATATATTTTTCCAACACAATTGGTCACTCTTTTAAGTAGTGATCTCCTACTTCGCAAATATTACATAACTTCAAATCGTTTTTGTCTTTTATCAGGCAGTCTGGACTGATGTGATCTTCTTTCTAGCAATTAAAGTAGTAGTATCATCCTCAACCACGTCCTCTTCCAAAGCTTCCTCATCCTCCTCTACCTCGACCTTGGTATCCACCTCGACCTGTATAGTCGTTTCCTTGGTCGACATTCTAGTCGACTGCTTGTGTATGATAAATTGAGTGTATATTTGTTCTGTTCTTACCATTCAATCAACATTGTTGGGTGAAATGATTAGTTTCTTTGCAAATGTGACACCACTTAGGATGTACATTTCTTAGATTGTATGAATAGTCTCTTGTTGCATGATTGGTAGAGGCTTCATAGATATCACAATAATTTTTTATCTAGATGTGCCTGACTGTTGGGTCTAAAGCATCACTAAATTTGCAGTAGTCTTTAGTATGACCTTCGACTAGATCAAATGGTACACCATAGTTCATTGCAAATGAGTGATATGTTTTTAATTTTTTTTTGTAGTTCTATGATCTTATCTTCCAATCTTTTTTCAACGCTTGATGAATTAATCGAGCCTTCATTGTCCATTTCAATCCTCTGAGTTGTTTTGAGGATGTTTTCACATGTCAAAAGGTCATACATCCTTAATGGAGCATTGATCTTAGTCCCACTACGTACCATTTTACTAGTATCTTTTCATCAATTTCATATGGTATTTGTAAAACGTGTTGAACCTACACAGAAAAGATCTAGCTAGCAAAAGATAGAACACATAGCTTGAAAAATCAAGAAAAGAGGGAAATAAGAGAGAAATAATGGAAGAATTATATTAATCGAATGAATGAATGATAATATACACATGATATACTCTGTATAAATCAACTAATTCACAATGGAAGAGAAGCCAATGTGTCATAGTAATGGTCTAGAGAGATCTGGACACACACATGCAGTTATCAGAGTTAACTGCCACCTAGTCCTAGTTAACTAGTCAAGTAATATTTATTTAATTGAATCACACATGTGGAAATGAGAGAAACACATGAAAATCTTGGTGATAAAACCAAGGTTTCCATGCATGAGTGACTTCCACTAGTCTAATTGTTACACATGAAATTTACACACCTAGGTACCTTGCCCTAAGTATCGTAAGTGTCATATAAGTGTCTCATACACCTTGACACCATGGAATAACCTATGTCACAATCCCTAGTCAATGTGGAGGAGGGATATATTACATGAAGGAAAAAATACCAAGTGCACATGAATTATTATTAATATTCATGAAAAAGAAATTAATTAAGTGTGAGAATCCACCTCACATTTGGTTTCCTATTTTTTAGAGAAGGTGGAGGATCTCATGAATGGTTGAAATATTTCCTCCTTAAAATCCTTGAGAGATATTTCCTCCCTAAAATCCTTAAGAGATATTTTCTCCCTAAATATCTTTCAGATCCATTTTTAGTGGATCTGATGAGTGATCCTCTCCATGGTGGTTAAGCCTCCAAATCCTATATAATGAGGGCTTTCCATGGAGATGGAAAAATGAAAATTTGAGGTATCCAACCTATGGTCTTGGGAGAAAGCTTTAGGATATCAAACCTATGATTTTGGGAGCTTTGTGCAAGGGATGGATGAGGAGGACTTGAAGAGGCCATTGCGACTTCATCTACAGTTTGTAAGTATCTCTTTTGAGTTCTCACTAATATATGCTTGGCCTATTCCCTTCTAATTTGTGTATATTTACATATGTTGTCTATTAGAGATGGATTTGATTAGAATAATATTATACAGTAGATTAGTAGTTATTTTCTTGTTGTCCATTGCATTTCATGTGTCAAACGGTGCCAATGAGCTCGGGGATCAAGCTCAAATTGGAGCAGCAAGGAAAAACACTGGAATAAGGTGCATCACACTTTCTGCCCTCTCCTTCTCTTTCTGATTAGGTAATTAGATTCAAAGGGATATTATTGTCCAATGTTAGCATCTTTCTGTCTTGGTATAGAGGTCTATAATCTAGGGGGATATTCACCTGTCTGCGGGGGGATTTTCCTATAACAATTAGATCATAGGATGAGGAGCCTGGTGTGATCTAGTTTGCCTCATAGAGGTTCTTTAACCTCATCATTATTGTATGATTGAATATGTAATGCACACAATGCAAAATTTTGCAGCAGGCTAAATGAAAGAGAAGAAAAGCCAAATATTTGTGGACGTAGCCCCAGGAAGGGGTGAACCAAGGTAAAACATGTGTTCTATGTGATGTTTCTTGAATTATTTAATTTATTTTAATGGCTAGCTTATGAATGAATGATTAACTAGATATATTAGTATGCATGCATGAGGCTAAAGATGAATGAATCTTAGGAATACCTTAATCAATAACAAGTTTAATGCATAAAGAAAGATAGAATGCACTCCCAAATCCCCACTCATTCCTAGACTGCAAACACATGAGTATTGAAGTCACCCATAAAGCTATCTCGGGTGAGACTTAGTGGTGCACTCTGTGCACAATGTTTTCTTCTCATTTACCAGAAGGGTCGATAGTTTTAAAGGGTTTTGTTGGAAACCTGTTGGGATCCGAACCTCGGTCAACCCAAGAAGTGATAATTTAAGCCAACAAGAATCAACTACATCCCTATTTACGAAGGTGACGAAGATCCCAAACAACATTCATTCGTTTGTGAGAAAGTTTGGGATGTTGCAGATATAGTCGAAGAAGAAAATAAAATGTCTCAATTTGGAGCCATGCTTTGATCTAGATCTCTTACCTAGTTTATGAATTTCACTGACAATCAAGCACATACAAAAAATTAAATAAAGCAGAATTTCCTCTCATTTTTTAAGACACAAGATGTAAGCCATTTGGCAACGCAAAAACTGAAGGAAATCCAATAGATTCCAAGTGAAATTGTTTAAGGATACAACAAAATATTCAAGGGTTTACTGAGTGAAATATTGTTGGAGATATTACACACACCTAGGATATTTTTCCTTATTTTCCTATGTTTAATAGTCATTATCGAGGGTCTCCTATTTTTTAGGAACCTCTCCTACATTCTAGGAGATTATTCTCTTCAGTTTAGAGTCAGTTACACTTAGACTAGTGGAAGTCACTCATACATGGAAAATTTGGTTTTATCACTAGTTGTTGCACGTGTTTCTCTCACTTCCACATGTGTGACTTAGTTAACTAAAGACTACATGACTAGTTAACTAGGACTAGGTAGCAGTTAACTCTGGTAACTGCCTGTGTGTGTCCAGATCTCTCTAGACCACTACTATGGTGCATTGGCTTCTCTTCCAATGCACATTAGTTGAGTTATACCTAGTATATAATGTGTAAATTATCATTCATTCATTCGGTTAATAGAATTCTTCCATTATTTCTCTCTTGTTTCTCTCTTTTCTTGCTTTTGCAATATGTGTGTTCTATCTTTTGATAGCTATATATTTTTGTGCATGTTCAACACATTTTACATGGTATCATAGCCCACAAGATGCTAGGAAAAAGGTGCACCAACATTTTTATTTGCATGTACAAAAGATTGAAAACAACACGAAGAATGGAGTTTCCAATGGAAGTTATTCTCACACCATACAACTTATTTGCATGGAAGAAGAAGATGGCGATATTGCTTCATTGTAGAGGATTGTATAGGGTAACCTTGGGCACAGAAGTATAACCTACTTCTGCCATAGAAAAATCCAAATACCTCAATTGGATGGATGAGGCTTATGAAACCCTCTACATGTACATTTCCCCTGAGTTGTTTTTCCATATCTCTTCTTGTACAAATCCCAATGAATTATGGACCACCATGGAAGGAATATTTGGAAAAAAAGATGAGATGAAAGGCCACATGCTCGAGGTGGAACTACTCTCTTTGGATCCAAAAATATTCAACAATATACATGATTTATTTACAAGATACAAGGACTTGTTGCTGTGACTCAAGGGTTGTGGGGTTGATAAATATAAGGAGGAAAAATGAATGGTTCTTTCCATTCTATCCAAACTTGGTCTGGAATACTCATTTTTTGTCTCCATATTCCATTTAGTGAGGGTCACCTTTAGAAAGAACTGGACCATGCCCACTCTCGATGTCTTTATCGAGTCTCTGATTCGGGAGCAGGATAAACTTATTAGTATGGGAAAAATCAAAGGCCCCAAAGCTCATGCACTTGTTGTGCATGATGACAACAAAAATTAGAAATATAAATCCAAATACAAAGGAAAGTCACATGCAAAGAAAAATAAGGAAGGGTACACCAAACCCTTCAACGATTCCTCCATATCCAAAAGTGGAAAAGGAAAGAAAGGGGATAACTTACTATCATCAAGGATTCCATACAGAATCCACATGCACGAAGAAGCAAATATATCAAATGAAACTTCAAAAACACAACCTTGGGGATCACATTCCCAAGGGTGCCAAGAAGAAGATTGAAGATCATGCTCCCAGAAAAGGTAATTCTAGCCATGATTTGATTGCCATTAATTCCTCTCCTTATGCCTGGATTGTATATTCATGTGCATCTTACCACAAGGCCTCCACAAAGGAAGTCTACTCTTCATTGGATGCACGCAAAGGTCCTCTTATACTCATAGGGTATGATTCTCCTATCGAGGTCACCGACAAAGGAAGAATTGAACATGGGAGCTTTGAGAATGTGCTACATGTTCTAAAACTTTCAGTGAACCTTCTTTTTGTGTATCATATCACACATTCTGGCACTGGAAAGAGAGTTGAATTCACACCTGATGTTGTAAATATCTATGACATGCAAAGCAACTCCAAAGTTTCTATTAGTGAGGTGAATCACCAATCTAGGCTATATACCTTTTCTGAATTCATTGAACCAGATTATTCTTTATTACTTACACATGTCGATGATAGTAGTAATTTATGGCATGAAATATTTGGCCATATTAATTTTAGATACATGCAGCAGCTGAGCAAGTAGGGGATGGTATAAGGCTTACCAGATATTCATTTTTCAAAAGGACTTTGTGAAGGATGTGTCCTTGGTAAACATCCTCAAGAAAAGTTCGACAAAGAGAAGACTCATTTGGCCTACTCTACCTTGGATCTGATCCACCATGATCTAATGGGCCCTTTCCCACATCCATAAATAATCAATGCAAGGTATGTGATCACTTTCATTGATGATCACTCATGCTATACGTGGGTTTTCTTTCTCAGGGAAAAGTATGAGGTATTTGAGCATCTCAAAGACTTCAAAGCTCTTGTGGAGACACGGTCGGGAAATAGGATCAAATCCCTATGTATAGATAATGGGGGGGAGTATGTCAACAAAGCAATTCATAACCTTTGTCTTGAGGTTTGGATTCAGTTGCAACATTCAGCTCCATACACTCTACAACAAAACGAGGTTGTTGAAAGGAAGAATAGATCCCTGAAAGAGATGGCCTCTTGCATGTTGCATGCAAGGTCTCTTCCTCAAACACTATGGGTTGAAGCACTTAACTATGCTAAGTACATCCAAAACAGATCTCCCCATATATTTGTCAAGGATCATACCCCCTTCGAGACCTGGAGCGGTACCAAACCAGAAGTCACCCACTTTCGTGTCTTTGGCTCATGTGCATGGGCCAGGGTCCCTCTGAAAAGAGGAAAGCACTTGATCCACAGAGTATTAGGTGTATATTTGTTGGATACCCATATGGTGTGAAGGGATATAGACTCATTGATCCCTCTATGGATTGACTCATCATTAAGTGTAGTGTCCAATTCAAGGAAAGTCTCTCACATTCACCTCAAAAGACTCATATAGATTCCTTTGGTCTTCCACCTATTAGAGATTATGAGTCTACACATGTAGACTCTACTTTAGATCTAAGTTATGATTCAGAGTTAGAGGATTTAGAGGATTCATAAACAAATTCAGTGCATTAATATACAAAGTCGGTGCATCTAGATGCAGAGCCAGAGCAGAGGCCCAAGTGGGCCAAGATCACTCTTCAGGATGCAGGAGATCTTGTTGGAGATCCATCTGATCCCAGGAGGACTCGATCTAAGTTCGAGGAGCCTCCTCATGAACTCATTGCCACTCAACCAATGCCACCCAAGCTTTGTTATTTGGTTCATTATTCATATCCAAAGTCCTATGGTGAGGCTGTTGGGAATCCCTTTTGGGATTCAACTATGCAAGAGGAGTATAACTCCCTTCTCGAGAACTAGACTTGGGATCCAGTTCCCCTTCTTTTAGGAAGAAATCTTGTCAGTTTCATATGGGCCTACAAGACCAAGAGTACAACGGATGGAAAATTTAGAAGATACAAATCCAATCTAGTTTCCAAAGGTTTTCTGTAGGTTCATGGAATTGAATATGATGATACTTTCACTCCAATAGAGAAGATGGATTCCATTCACTTGGAACTTTCCATTGCATCATCCAGGGGATGTGAATTCCATCAAATGGATATGAATAACATGTTTCTCTCTTAGGATATCTACATGGATCAGCCCCAGGGCTTCATACAGAATTCATCATTGGTTTGCATACTAAAGAAGTCTCTCTACGACCTCAAGCAAACCCCAAGAGCATGGTATGCCAATATAGACCCATACCTGTTGTCCCAAAACATTATACGATGTAAGTCATATCCAAATGAAAACATGCTTAGGACAACTAACTCACTTCTACTTTCAGTTTTATACGTGGATGATTTGTTGATCACTGACTACTTGACTTCAATAATTGTTTCAATCAAGAGGATTTTGCATGATAGGTTCTTGATGACGAACACGGGTCCATTGCATTACTTCCTTGGTTTCGAGATTAGTCAGGATGCTTCAGGGATCAAGATATCTCAATCCAAGTATGCTCGTGATATCCTAGAGATATTTCACATGAAATACTACAAATCTGCACCGATGCCTTTCCTATATGGTGTCAAACTTGAGGGTGGCAGGGACACTCCACTGGTTGACAACACTATGTACAAACAACTAGTGGGGATCTTGTTGTATCTTACACACTCTATACCAAACCTATTGTATGCAGTATGATTAGTTTCCAGGTATATGCAGGAGCCACATGAGTTACATTGGAAGGTTGCAAAGTGTATCATTTGGCACGTTCAGGGAACCATCATCTATGGGATTCATTATGCATCAGGATCTGCATTTGATCTCATAGGTTACACGGATTCTTACTGGGACGACGATAGCACTGATCGCAAGTCCACATCCGGGTACTCACTTAGTCTAGGTTCAGGGCCTATCTATTGGTCGAGCAAGAAGGAGTATGTTGTTTCTCTATTTTCCACTGAGGTCGAGTACACAAGGGTAGTTAATATAAACATTTAGGCTATGTGGATACAACATTTTCTCACTGATTTGGGCATCCAGTTCCACCATCTGAATGTCATATAGTGTGACAACCAGAGCAGTCTGAAGTTCTACAAAGATCCATTATAGAGGCAGCGGACAAAGCACATTGAGATCCATATGAACCACATATGAGATTTGTTACAGGAGCGGATCATTGACTTGCAATTTTTTCCTTCAATTGAAAAAACTACCAAAATATTCACCAAGACCTTCACTAAGAAAAATTTCCACTCTCTACATAGTCATCTTGGAGTGAAGGACACAGTTTCTTAACAACTGTCTTTTTTTCTTTTGATGCATTGTATCTTGAGGGGGGGGTTTTCCCATGATATTTTCCCTCTTTCCTCACTTTATTTTCAGTGTTCATTAGTTGCATTGTTCATGGGTGACTAACATGGCCTTAGTTGTTGGGACCCATTCTTCATTACCCCATAGTAGTGTTCAGGGGGGGGTGTTGGAGATATTACACACACCTAGGATATTTTTCCATATTTTTCTATGTTTATTAGTCATTATTGAGGGTATCCTATTTTTTAGGAACCTCTCCTACATTCTAGGAGAATATTCTGTTCAGTTTAGAGTCTGTTAGTGTTATAGGAAAATCCCCCTGCAAACAGGTGAATATCCCCCTGGATTCTAGACCCATATACCAAGACAGAAAGATGCTAACATTGGACACTAATATCCCTTTGAATCTAATTACCTAATCAGAAAGAGAAGGAGAAGGAAGAAATTCGGGTGCATGTTATTCCGGTGTTTGTCCTCGCTGCTCCAATTTGAGCTTGATCCCCGAGCTCCTTGGCACCGTTTGACACTTGCAATGCAATGGACATCGAGAAGACAAAGAAATCCTACTCTACTCTATAAGATTAGTTTAATCAAATTCATCTATAATAGACAACATATGTAAAGATACACAGATTATAAGGGAATAGGCCAAGCATATATTAATGATAACTCAAAAGAGATACTTACAAATTGTAGATGAAGTCGCAACAACCTCTCCAAGTCCTCCTCATCCAACCCTTGCACAAAGCTACCAAAATCATAGGTTTGATATCCTAAAGCTTTCTCCCAAGACCATAGGTTGGATACCTAGAATCTGCCTTTTTCCATCTCCATGGAAAGCCCTCATTATATAGGATTTGGAGGCTTAACCACCATGGAGAGGATCACTCATTAGATCCACTAAAAATGGATCTGAAAGATATTTAGGGAGACAACATCTTTTAAGGATTTTAGGGAGGAAATATATCTCAAGGATTTTAAGGAGAAAATATTTCAACCATCCATGAGATCCTCCACCTTCCCTAAAAAATAGGAAACCAAATGTGAGGTGGATTCTCACAATTAATTAATTTTTTTTTCATGAATATTAATAATAACTCATGTGCACTTGGTATTTTGGCCTTCATGTAATATATCCCTCCTCCACATTGACTAGGGATTGTGACATAGGTTATTCCATGGTGTCAAGGTGTATGAGACACTTATATGGCACTTATGACACTTAGGGCGAGGTACCTAGGTGTGTAAATTTCATGTGTAACACTAACCCTCCAAATCTAGCTTATTCGACTCTTCTACACCTTAACAACTTTCGACAACAATTATCAACAATCTTTAGCCACTTAACCAACCTCTAACCTAGACCTCCTAGGTTCTTATTTATACTATTTTATAGGATTATAGTCGTTACAATCCTTATCAAAAACCCTAACCCTATCATGGTTAGGCTTGTCTTCATGCACGCCATGTTGCTTTTCCTCTTGCATGCTGCTTTTCCTTCTTTTTTTGCATGATGCTTTCTTTCCATCTGTTGTGCACGCTCCAAAATCAAGTTTTCCTTTCCACAGTTAGGTTTTTCCAAAAATAGATCTGTTCTCCAAAATTAGGCCTGTGAAAAAAATAACCTTCCTTCTCAAAATAGGCATGCGCCCAATAGGCCCCCAACACTGACATGTGGCTCCTCCCGAGCCACTCAGGTAGTGAACGCTCCTTGTACTTCCATGTCCAAACTGTGGAACTTTTCTGCTAATTCCTTTCCTTTTCCCCTCAACTCTATGGCTTTTCCTGTTAGCACTTTTATTGTCTATGTTGTTATCTCCTATTGCATTAAGGTTGTGCCCTTTCTCTGTGCATGTGCCATACTTTTCTTCTCTTCCTCCAACTACCTGATCATCTGTGCTTCTTTTTCATGGAGGGGTTCCAATCCGACTTGTCTTTCTTGCTTCTATGTTTGCATTGTTTTTAACTATGTCTGCAGAGTCTTCATTTCTTGAGTTCCCTTCAAGCGTTCCACGATGCTCATTGTTTTATGTTGTTGCTTTAGCTCTTGTATAGCAACGCTTACTCTTTCCTCTTCTTGGTCCCACTTTTGGACCTTTTCATCTTCTTCCAGGATCGTCCATATCTGGGCAGTTCTTTCGAACAACTCTTTTACTTCCCTTGCTTCCTTCTCCATCTCAAATATCTGGAGTGTAGATTGTTGTTCTTTTTATTCTCGAACCTTGAGAGGAGTCGTGGGATTGAGCTTTTCTTTGATCTCCTTAATTTCCTGCTAATATCTGTCAATTGTTTGTGCGAGCATGTTGATATTCTCCTCTGCACTCCTCTTAGGTGCTTGCGCGTTGTTTGGGATGTGATCATAAACCATTGTTAATCCCTCTTCTAGATCATCTATGCATTATTTATCCTTCTCTTTCTTCGAGGTCAGTTGGTCACATGTGATTTGTATTATTTTAGTGACTCCTCTACCCACCTCCAAGTTGGTTTCATCCGCATAGGCCCTGGATTGCACCTCTTGCATTACACTGGTCTGGAGTCTGTATAGTGACTTGGTGGGTATTTGTTCCATGACGACTTCAAATTGCTCCACTTACCCCAAGGGTTTCTACGCAGTCTCCTGGTCCAATCTAATCATTTGGCGTGTGACTGTAAAAGTATTCTTTCCTTGAACTACCAACTGCACCATCTCCTCTCCTTCTTTCTGCACAGGGGGTTGTCGTAGCCTTTCTTATTGTTGTACTGTGGCATGTGGTCATCCTTGGCTCTGTAGTTGTTGTAAATTCTCATAGAATTCTATGAGTTTGGCCATGATCTCTTCTCTTTGCCCCTCTATAATGAGGACCACTTCCTCCCCCCTATCTTGGACCTTGTATGCGACTAGCTCTACATCGTCCTCTGTTAGAGTGATGACTGGGTATTCCGTGATGTACTTTCTCTTCTTGTGTGCATCTTTTTCTTGCACTAGATTCCTTATTATCTATGAGGGTTACTCCCCACTTGCTGTACCTTGGACCTCTTCTTCCCAGCATGTGAAGTATCCTCCTTTCTTGTTTGTGGCTAGTTTTTTGTCCTTGTTGTTGTTACTATTCTTCCTGGTCATTTCGGTACCGTGCGGCTTCTGGTTGGCTGATTCTGCGATGCAACCTTTCTAGTATTGTTGACTGGGTTGTTTGTTCTCATTGAGGAACCTTCTTCAGCCTTGTCCTTAGGCCTAGAGGATTGCACCGTGACTGGCCTTGTTGTTGGTTTTGATACTAGTAGTTGTCACTGTGTAGGTCAGTCATTAACTATCCAGTCCACTTCTTCCTTGGTGATGCAATACTACATTTCTAACCATTCCTTGTTTGGATCCCTTGCGGCCTGGATCCATATGTGGTGCCTAGATGTATTGAATTTGGCTATCCCTTATGTCTCCTAGAATACCTCTATAGGTATGCACCATACATTAGTTGTTCATTGTTGTATTTCTTCCAACAACAATGCAAAAATATTATTGTTTGCTTGCTGAGTTTTGTTATCCTTGGCCTACCAGAGGGACTCATATCTAGCCGCATAACATTTCCCCTTCCTATCCAGGAACACTGAGATTTTTGTCTCCTTCCATCCTACCAACGCTATTAGAATGATTATCCAAGAGTAATGGAACTAGGTTCCGTTATCATGTGCATCTCAACAGTCTACCAAAAACTAGTTCATCAAGTATGGTGCCCAATTGAACATTACTCCTTTCATGCACTGCGCGACTACTACAATAAATCCTACCAACGCTTCTTCTTTCCGACATTTCCTAAGTAGTTTGCAATCCATGAGCTTGTTGGAAAACCTTTTTATGTTTCCATTGATATCTTTGATCACAATGGCCCTATTACCCTAACTGGTGCCAAACTGCACTTTGACCAGCTCTGTGATTTCCTTCTCATGTGCCTTGTTATCCAAGTATTCTTCTAGATGCACGCTGACTATAGGTAGTTATGTGATATTGGAAATTAGTGCCACATCTATCTGTATTGGCCTATCCATCCACAAGAGGCCTCCGTGTACGCGGGAGACTAGTTGTTTGACGTAGAGCCTGACGTTTTTACTGCGCCCGAAGTGTGGTATGTCCAAGAGGTTCATGATGCTAGATTTATACAACCTCATTATTCATTGCATGGGCTCCATTATGGGTTTACCCAGGGGTCCAATCTCCCATGTGTTTGATAAATACGACTCTTCATCCAAATCTGGGAATTTGGTCGCGTCACACACATTGTTGTCAGAGTATCTAAGTTTGGGTACCTTTCCAAACATATCATCCACAGTGATCACTAAGTCTGGGAGATATGGGAGTGTAATATCCATGGCATCCTCTACCTTTCTTTTCTATTCCACAACAGATGGAACTGCCTCTGTTATGTTTGCGTCCTCTTCTTCCCTTTCGGACTCTGGTCGGTTGGTGATATCCTTGACCAACACTTCCTCACCTTCGTGGGTCTGTCGCAGACCCATTTTTTCATATGAATTCACATGCGTCTCAGGGTTAGGGTTTGGAATACCATTTCAGACCTTGAAGCTATGCCCTATTTCCCCTTGTTTCATTGTTGATGTTTCCTCTTCAACCCATGTCGGGCTGATTGATGCTATGTCTGGGGTGGTGACATCTTTCAGCTTGATCACGTTGTCAGGTTGTGTCATTCTTTCCTTGCGCCTTTGGCCCTACCGAGTAACCCAGACATACTGGCCTGGCACGCCGAACTTTGGTGGGGTCATCTTCTCTCGAATCCACACACTTGCTTACTTCTTCATAAAATGCTAGCTAAGGAACGCTCTTTGTATTTCACTATGTGCTAAAAAATCGCAAAGTGTTGAATAAACACGTGTTTCCACCTTTTATAGACCCGGTCATGTCGGTTTTTCACTTTTTGCATGCATTTTCGCCGAGTGTAATTTTCCTCCGCGTTGTCTTCCGATATTGTCGTAGTAATTACTGCACGTAAATTTTTCTGGACATTCTTGTGCTTCAGTCCACTTCTGCATCTTTTTGTGTTTTTCTTCCTGTTTCTATTTTTCTATTCTTTTTCTTCTTTTTATTTCTTTTTATCATTTTTCTGTCCTAATCTCTGTTATAGTACACTATATACATGCCTTTTTCACTGCGTTGTAACTTTTAAGGGCTAGTAGGTCAACTCTCCATGTACAATTTCAGTTGAATATTGTTGATCATTCCTTTCGGTTATGTTCCTCCCAAATCCTTTAGCTGTAGAGATCCCCCATTTGTGACAATATTTACTTCATATGGCCCTAGACAATGCATTCTAAATTTACTAGTGTGTTGGAAATATTTGTTGTCATAGAGTACAACTAGGTCTCCATCATTAAAAATCTTCTTGTTAATGTGTCTGTCATTCCAAGATTTGTCTCTTACTTTCTGTACTTCCTGGTGAAATGCTTCCAGAATCCTTTCCTCTTCCATTTCCATTAGTTGACTTAACCTTTCCTATATTGCGCCCCTTTCTGTCATGTTGGTAATTGTTGCTACGCTTAGACTAGGTACCAAAAATTCTAATGGTACTATTTATTATTTCCCATACACCAATCTGAATGGTGTCTGTCCTGTCAAATTATTGCATGTGGTCCTATATTCCCATAGTATTGTCGGTATCTTCAAGTCCCAATCCTCCATGTTGACATTGCAGATTTTAGTTAGAGCATTTTCCAAAATCTTATTGAAATATTCTACTGTTCCATTTTCCTAAGAATGATATGGTGTACTCTTCTGGTGATAGACCTCAAAGTCCTCAGTCATAGCCATGATAGTGTTATTGATAAAATGAGTTCCTTGGTCACTCATCAAGATACGGGGACATCCAAATCTAGTGATCACTTTCTCAAATAAGAAGTGTGTTTTTTCAGAGCATGTCGGAAGAACCACAGTGACGGTGCTTTTGAGAGCTTGTCGACGTTTCGGATCCACAACAGGATCCATCTTCAGGACAAAAAAAAGCCTGAGGAAAAATAAGAGAGGAGCCTTTAATAAATAGTGAAAAATGAACCCTAGGTTTGGGGAGGTTTTTCAAAATAGGTATTTAATTAATGAATTAAAATGATAACCCAACGGTGTTAATTAAATTTTAAGCTAAGAATAGGCTAAATTTTAGGGTTGACCCATTTATTAAAAGTAATTTTAATATTAATTTTGTGTTAATAAAGGTTAAATTAAGGTTAATATTGCTATATTAGTGGTCGGCTTAAGTGAAACCCTAGGTTTGAGGATGTTAATATGGTTTAATATTAAATTAACTAAGCGTTACTAGCAATCTAGGGTTAAAAAAGGCTAAAAATAGGTTAATGTTATTAATATTAAATTTTATGATAAATTTAGGCTAAAATTAGGGTCAGTCACATGCTGTTAATGTTAATATTGAATTTAAATATAGGTTAAAATAAGGTTGATTTAATGAGGTGGCACATTAGCAAACTAGGGTTAATGTTATTAATATTAAATATCTATGTTAAAAATAGGTTAGATTAAGGTTGATGAGGTAGCAATAATATTATTACTGTTTTAATAAGGTTGATTTAATGAGGTGGCACATTACCTTTAATATGGTGGGACCTTAGGTTAGAGGAAGTTCAATTTTAGGTTAATTTGAGTTGGAAACAAAAGTTTTTAACTTTTAATTAGTATTAGGTTGGTTGGTTTAAATTGTAATTAATTTATGTCAAGGGGGAAAAAGGTATTAGGTTAAGTTAAGGTTTAAAAGTGATAAAGTCAATTTAAATCTAAGATATTTAGTAATGGTATAGTTGAGTGATTTAATATTAAATTATAGGTTAAACCTAGAAACATAAGGTGTTATTGTTATTAGTTTTTTGTTAATTATAGGTTAAAATTAGGGTTTTTTATAATGTGGCAAAAGTATTATTAAATAAGTGTTCGACTAAGTGAAACCCTAAGCTTGAGGGGTTTTTTTTTTTTTAAATATTTAAAAATGAATTAGTCAATTAATGAGTTAAGTGGTTTTAAATTAGGGGTTAATTGATACTATTGTTGTTAAATTAGTGGTTTAATTAATATTAGTTTTTTGTTAATTAAGGGTTAACATTAGGG
>ML791171.1:344391-361010 GCA_009831015.1 Picea engelmannii
GCACGGATTCACATTGAAATAACAGTAAACGTATACATGCAACATATACAGGAAATACCCATAAATATACAGACAGTTATAACCACACATAGGATAAACCCATAAAAATAAACACATAAATAATAATGCAGCATGCAAATTTATCACACAATTGACACTTATCTTGGTAATAATATCACCAACTTTGTGCAGACCTTCCACGAACCTCCCAGCCTTATACCACACTGCTCATCACTCTCAGCAGCAGGTCACCCTGAGCTAGGACTAAACTCCACCTAGGTAAAGGGGTTCCTAACCAGGCTAATGGGTCATCAAAAATAGGAAAGGCTTCGTTACAGGTGCCTACTCAAACTAACATCCTACAGCCCCTCATTCCCCACATGCCTATCCTACCCGAGGAAGTGTGCCCCTTCTCTGCTCAATAGTCCTTCGGTTTCCCCACTTCCTTTCTGGGCTTCAACAACAAGCCAGACAAAAAGTCTCAAAGCCCTGTAGCTACAATTTAGCACCTTAAAAAATCAATTCCCAACAATTCCCTCACCCAGAGATAAATTGCTCACGGGCCTAATAACCCGCCTCTTCAATATCCCACGAGCCTGACAACCCACTTCTTCAGTCCAACTCCCAAGATAACCAACTACACAAACATATATGGCTATGGATACAGGTTCCGGTATCGTCAAGAAGGTATGGAGGATAGCTCAATGAGTGAGTGAATTCTCGTGGAATGGATGCATGGATCATCGAATGATGGAAGGAATGATGGTTAGAATGATGGAAAATGAACTAAGTCCCAACAATATGTATGCATGTCCCCAACTTGACACTTGTCATGTTGGGAGCTACTTTGGCCCACTTGTCCCATTCTTTGGAACTTAGGATAAAATAATTATCCATACTTTACACTTTAAGAAATATTAATATAATATTCGTTTTTGTCTTAAGCTCCTTAGCTTAGCCCCTTTTCCTTAACTTTTAGCCCTCCCCTTCCATAACTAGTGGAGTTTAGTCCCCCATACTCTTTTATCGTGGTCAGTCTATGTGTAGAGATGTATTTTATATTAATTATGAGACATACAAAAATAGGTGCACTGGCCTTTGACATCTAGGGTCTCTAGCCTAATTCAAAACATAAGCATCCTAGATTATAATAATTGGCTCACCAGCCTATAAAACACAACATATACACAAAGGCTCCCTAGCCTCCACATCACACAGACTTAAGTTTGTTGCGTGTGGTACCCTGGAATGTGCACACTTCATCATTTTACTGCGCAGTACATGCGCGCACTATGCCATGAAAGGTGCATACAAAAATGATATCAAACAACTCACCAGCTTACGTACATTTGTATTTACATTTACAATTGGGTTTTGCCTAGGGATATTACAAAATGTATGCATGCAACATATACAAGAAATACCCATAAATAGACAGACAATTATAACCACACATAAGATAAACCCATACAAATAAACATGTAAATAATAATGCACCATGTAAATTTTTCACACAATTGACACTTATCTTGGTAATAATATCACCAACTATGTGCAGACCTTCCACGAACCTCCTAGCCTCAGACCACACTGCTCATCACTCTCAGCAGTGGGTCACCCCCGATCTGAGACTAAACTCCATCTGAGTAAAGGGGTTCCTAACCAGGCTAATGGATCATGGAAAACATGAAAGACTTTGTCACAGGTGCCTACTCAAACTAACAACCTACAATCCCTCATTCCCCACATGCATGTCCCACCCCAAGAAGTGTGCCCCTTCTCTTCTCAACATTCCTTCGGCTGCCCCACTTCCTTTTTAGGCTTCAGCAACAGGCCGAACAAGAAGTCTCAGATGCATGTACCTATAGTTTAGAACCTTCGGAAATCAATTCCCAACAATTCTCTCACCCAGAGATTGTTGATGGACCTGACAACTTGCCTCTTCAATATCCCACAAGAATGACAACCCGCTTCCTCAATCTAGCTCCCCAGCGAACCAACTACACCAACAAGTATGGATATCGATATGGGTTCAGATACAATTACATGAAGGTATAGAGGATAGATGACTACATGAGTGAATTCTCATGGTATGGCTTAATGGATGACTCAATGATGGAAGTAATTCCCCAAAATGAACTAAGTCCCAACAATATGTATGCATGTCCCAAACTTGACACTCGTCATGTTGGGATTTACTTTGGCCCACTTGCACCCAACTTTGGAACTTAGGATAAAATAATTATCCATACTTTATGCTTTAAGAAATATTAATATTATATTCCTTTTTGGCTTAAGCTCCCTAGCTTAGCCCTTTTTCTTAACTTTTATCCCTTGCCTTTCCGTAACTAGTGGATTTTAGTCCCCCATACTCTTTTATCGTGGTCGGTTTGCACGCAGTGATATATTTTATATTAATTATGAGACATATACAAAAATAGGCACACTAGCCTTTAGCATCTAGGCTCTTTGGCCTCAAAATCGCGCGCACTTAAGTTGTTGCGCGCGGTATCATGGAATGTGCACACTTCATTATTTTATTGCATAGTAAATGCATGCACTATGCCATGAAAGGTGCATACAAAATGATTTCAAACAACTCACCAGCTTAAGTACATTTGCATTTACATTTACAATTAGGTTTGGCCTAGGGATATTACATTGAGGATATGACTCCATCAGTTGTGGGAATTCCCTTAGATCCAACCTTTAACTTTAATTCGAGCCAAACTGACTCGGGTGCTTCTTTGTTGTCCTTAGAGATAATGGGGATTCTTCCCCAAGATTTTCTCAACATATCAGTGCTCCCTCAAATTTTATCACAGAGTGTTTTAGCGCTCCCTGCTAAGAGGACAAGGAGCGCTAGCGCTCCCTGCAAGTGGGCAGGGAAGCGTTGATCTCCCAAAATACTTTTAGGATGATTATTCCTCAAGGTAAAATCTTGTAAACTTTTCCAAATGATATATTTTCCTATTCTAACAAGTCTTAGAGGATGTCCCAATTGTTCTTATGATGTCGTCCACAATGCGACACATGCGAGACAAAAATGCGACACTTGCGCTACTTGCAACAAAAGTGAGACACTTGAGACAATGACAATGAGACATTATTGAAGTGAGGAATTTTGACATGTAACATATTTCCCCCCAAAGTGCGAGGTCAGAAGATGGAAACTGATGATTGAAGTACTTTGTATACTTTTTGTTATCACATATTATGGTATGGGGTGTTTTCTCCACCGGGTTTGGCCCTTGGGTTAAAAAATGAAAATAATGGGGTTAAAAACCCACTAAATGGCGCTTATTCTAAGTCCATTGGAGTGATGTGACCATTTGGCACATTGTGCTAGGACGTGCACAAATCTAGACGGCTAGGATCAGCGTGCCTCAGATCGACGGTTGCTGGCCATATCAAGGCCTCAACATGCACGGTCGTTAAAAAAGGTAGAGCGGGCCGGGGAAAACAACTGTGGTTTTTTTAGGCACTACATGTTGGCCAAAGACACACATCAGGCCTAAAAGCGAGGAGGAATCAAACCACTTTTTACGGCCACAATGTGCGCATTCCCTATCCCAGGCTGACAAGTGGCCACTCCAAAAACATCCCATCGCTAGCTTTCCTCCACTCCATCTCTCTCCTCTGTCTGTCACATCCCTCGCTCCCCTTTCATTCCCTCACACTTGTCCTCCACTCACTGTCCCACCTATCGACTCTCCCCTTCTCATCTCCCGCCACCTGTACCACCTCATCTCCTTCCTGTGTCACCCCCACAGCTTCTTCCTAGCCTTTGTGTCTCCTCCACTTGGCCATCACACACCCAGTAGCCTGCCATTCGTGCTCATTGTCGCACCAGATCTTCGTCCATGTCCACGACTGCCTAGCCATCCCTGCAAGAATCCAACTCAGCTCCAGATGGCAGAATGCAGAGACTGTCACATCCTACAAGTGCAGTGTTGACTCGAGCCTTCCTGATCCCGATAAAGGAAGTTATTGAAGTAGGAGGAGGTAGTTGAAACGTCGTCTCCACCATGAATGAGAGTCGAAACGATCTAATTGTAGAAGCATACTATCAGCAGATAGTCTGAATTCGCATGCACAGAGAGACTACATGCACAATCTGATAGAGAAGGGCATTGAGGAAGCAGGAAAGTCAAAGTTGCGTCTGGCAGAGGAAAATGTGTGCAGAGAAAACTGCAGGAGCACTCTGACTGAAGCGACGTAGTGCCATGGAAGCTTGATCATGCCTCTGCTAAGGATGGTGAATTATTTTGAATATATAGGTTGGCGTTCTGTCATTTTAAAAAAGGTCTTTGGTTGAGTAGAGCTCCCATTTTGTAATATGTTTTAGCACCAGAACTGTGTCTGGTTATGTATTCAATTTGAGACTTTTAGTTAATAGAAGTTAGTTTCTTTCCATCTCTCTGTAAACACTGTGTTAAGACACTCAGAATTGGAGGATCCAGTCGAGGGTTATTATGTTTCTGTAATGTAGGTTTGATTACAATAGCATAGTGACTAGTTTTAATCCGCTCCCCTTATTATCTTTTTCCCTCTAGCACTGAATGACTCGGAATTGGAGGATCCAGTCGATATAGTGATGTAGGATTGATCATTGTGTTGTTGGAACTATGTCATTTGGGCACATTTCAATGTCTGAAACCTGGGCTCGAAAGCATCATCGAGCCCAAGTTTATCTTCTTCAAGCTGTTGGAAGGTTGGATGCCCATAACAGTCTTATTTTGATTTTCTCATCAAGTCTTCCCTCTGCTCACCTTTAAACTCAACCCACAGACTAAAGTTAATGTGGCCCTCACTTCCTTGTGCATTTCTTGTCCGGTTAAGTGTTGTAACATTATTCTAGTGCTGAGTTTTTTCCATTGACCCCCACCCATTTAAACCAACTTCCACCTAAACACTGATGGGTATCAAGCTTACCTATGACGCAATCCAGAGGTGACTTCTGGTGCTAAAATTTCTGACGTTGTTTTCAAGGACGAATTGAAGATTTTCCCTGGGTAGAACAACAATGAACTTTTGATTTTGAAGGTGCATCAGAAACCAGAACCTTTGAAGATTGAAGTTGTGCACCTGGCGACTCCACTGTTTCAGTGTGGCTACTTTTGGCTAGACCTGGTAGCCCTCGAGAGAACATGACGATCATATCTGGTCTTTGATGGTGAACAAAGGCCAGACACACTCATTCTGCGCATCATTCACCTGGTGACTCCATGGTTGAAGAATCGATTGGAAACTCCACTGGTTCAAAATGGAAAGAATCCTGGCTCGGAGGTTTGTTCCCTTTAATTTTTATGTTGTCCCTCGTTTTCCCAATGTTGTTCCTACTCCAAATGAATGGAATGATTATTTGCATATATTTAGAGAGCATAAAGAGGACAACCTTTCTCATCATCTCATAGAGTTTCATGAACTCATGCAACAATGGGAGATACATCAGGAGGATTTATTAATGAAGATGTTCATGTTCTCGTTAGCAGGGGATGCTCGTGAGTGGTATCATTCTTTACCCCCTGCTAGCATTTCTTCACTAGGAAAATTTCATGCATCTTTCAACGCTCATTGTCAGAATTTTTATCCCTATGAGTTAATTTTTCATAGTTGTTGTGAGGGATACAACGACTGTATTCAATATAGAGTTGCTTCTTATGCAGGCTGTGAGGATGAGCCTGATGACTTGGATCAGAAATCAGTTATTTCTCTTCCTTGTTCATTTGCATCAGATGAAAGTTGTAAGGATGAGGGCCAAGAAGAAGAGGCTATAAGTGAAATGATGGAGCTGGTAAAGTCTCTTTCTGCAGAGTTAGAGGAATTGAAGGAAGAACATGAGTGTTGCCTTTTTGAAGAAAATGCAAAGGATTTTCCATCCCTTGAAGCAGATGTTCTTGGTAGCCCTACGAAGGATGATGATGAATATTTCATGACTGTAGAGGCCCTGCATTCTGCTCCCGAGGTGTCTGTTGTCCCTAGATTTGATGATTATTCAAAAGAGCAGCAAAGCCCTACATCACAGAAGATGAACCAGAAGAGCAGTTAGCCTGTATATGATAGCTATGAATCAAATTCTGAGCTTGATATGTAGGATATCCAAGAGCACACAGCAGAGCCTTATCCTATTTTTATTAAAGGAGATTGTCATGAGGAAATGAACCATCCTTGGCTTGCGGAAATCATTGAACAACAGAATGAAGAGCAAAGCTTTCCCACAAGTCATGTTTATGATGATTATGAATCTGACCCTTGGGAGAGCCAAGAAGAAGAACCAGAGGAGCAGCAGAAGGGGTAGTTTATCTCTTGTCCAGAGCTTATCAACCATCATCCATCATCTGAGGATAGTCAACCTATATCATATTCCCATCCGCTTATGCCTACCAATTATATTCAGCCCTTCATGAGTAGTTGTGGAGCGGAACAGGCCTTCTGCTTCAAATTTCATAGAATTTGGCACTCATTCTATGAGCCTGTCAACGAGTAAATGGAGTGGCATTTCCTTCATGCCCTGGAGCCTCCCTATTTTATCTCAATTTCATCCTTGGGAGAGAATATGAAGGATGCAACCGCTCTATTGTCACAGTTGCATCATCTTCTACTGATCACTGACAAAATGAAGGAGCTTCCAGTTAGGAAGTTACTTGAATGGATATGGTGGAAGTTTGTTTTCACATCGCATTTTGTAAAAAACAATTAGCCTAGGACTATACCTAAATAAGCTCCTTGGAGCATGTGTGTTTGTTTTCATTTTATTTTTCGGCATATAATCCTCAGTAGGGTGTTTTTGAGCTTGACTCCATAACCCAACAGAAGGCAACTGGAACTGAAAAAGGAGATCTTAGAGCCTCGTAGGGAGGACTCTATTCCCCATGGAGCCTAATGTTATCACATATTATGGTATGGGGTGTTTTTCCCATTGGGTTTGGCCCTTGGGTGGAAAAATGTGAAGAATGGGGTTAAAAACCCACTAAATGGCGCTTATTCTAAGTTTGCCAGAGTGATGTGACCATTTGGCGTGTTTTGCTAGGATGCACGCAAATCTGGACAGATAGGATCAACACGCCTCGGATCGAAAATCATTGGCCATATCAAGGCCTCAACATGTGCGTTCATTAAAAAAGGTAGAGCGGGTCGGGGAAAACAACTGTGGTTTTTTTAGGCGCTACGTGTCGGCCAGAGACACACATCGAGCCCAAAAGCAGGGAGGAATCAAACCACTTTGTGTGGCCCCAATATGCACATGCCCTATCCCAGTCCAACAAGTGACCCCTCCAGAATCGTCCCACCGGTAGTTGTCCTCCACTCCATCTCTCTCCTCTGTTCATCACACCCTCACTCCCCTTTCATTCCCTCACACCTGTCCTTCACTCACTGTCCCACCTGTCGCCTCTCCCCTTCTCATCTCCCGCCACATGTACCACCTCAACTCCCACCTGTGTCACCTCCACAGCTTCTTCCCAGCCTATGTGTCTCCTCCATGTGGCCATCACACACCTAGTAGCCTGCCATTTGCGCTCATCATCCCGCCAGATCTTCATCCACATCCATGACTACCTAGCCATCCCTGCAAGCATCCAACTCAACTCCAGATGGCAGAATGCAGAGACTGTCGCATCCTACAAGTGCAGTGTTGACTTGGGCCTTCCCAATCCTGAGAAAGAAAGTTATTGAAGTAGGGGGAGGTAGCTGAAACATCGTCTCCCCCATGAATGGGAGTCATAACGGTCTGACTGTCGAAGTAGATTGTTAGCAGATATTCTGAGATCACGTGCACAGAGAGACTGCATGCACAGTCTAATAGAGCAGGGCACTGAGGAAGCATGAAAGTCAAAGTTGTGTTTGGCAGAGGAAAATTGTGCAGAGAAAACTGCAGGAGAAGTATGACTGAAGCGACGCAGTGCCATGGAAGCTTGAGCACGCCTCTGCTAAGTATGGAGAATTAGTTTGAGTATATAGGTTGGAGTTCTGTCATTTTAGAAAAGATCTTTGGTTGAGAAGAGCTCCCATTTTGTAATATGTTTTAGCACCATAATTGTGTCTAGTTATGTAGTCAATTTGATACTTTCAGTTAATAGAAGTCAGTTTCTTTCCATATCTCTGTAAACACTGTGTTAAGACACTCAGAATTGGAGGATCCAGTCAAGGGTTATTATGTTGTTGTAATGTAGGTTTGATTACAATAGCATAATGACCAGTTTTAATCAGCTCCCCTTGTTATCTTTTTCCCTCCCACACTGAATGGCTCGGAATTGGAGGATCCAGTCGAGTTGTTTTGGTCGTATAGTGATGTAGGTTCGATCATCGTGTTGTTGGAACTATGTCATTTTGGCACATTTCAGTGTATGAAACCTGGGCTTGAAAGCATCATCGAGCCTGAGTTTATCTTCTTCAAGTTGTTGGAAGGTTGGATGCCCATAGCAGTATTGTTCTCATTTTCTCATCAAGTCTTCCCTCTGGTCACCTTTAAACTCAACCCAATGACTGAAGTTAATGTGGCCCTCACTTCCCTGTGCATTTCTTGTCTAGTTATGTGTTGTAACATCATTCTACTGCTGATTTTTTTCCATTGACCCCCACCCATTTAAACCAACTTCCACGTAAACACTGATGGGTATCAGGCTTATCTCTGATGCAATCCAGAGGTGACTTCTGGTGCTAACACTTTCAAAACAAGGGTATGGAGTCGGAGAACCTAGTAGAAGCTACAAACAACCATCAAACAAATGTTATGATATGTTTCAAACCCAAGGTAGGCATACCTATGCTTGAGTGATAAATAATTTTAAGTTATGACCGCCACCAAATACATTGCGGATCCATAATCATATTGACTTAAGGGTATATCCACCAAAGATGCAATGTGGATCTATACTTCCATGACATGAATTGATCATAGCCACGAGAAATATAGAGTGGATCTATGAGATGACAAATTATAGCCACGGACCAATACAAAGTGGATCTATGTGAAAATATATATATCAATATGCTCAAATGATCTCCTTTGGCATCCTGGGTAAAGTAGATATCAAAGTGAACACTCAACCTAGGGTCTTCTTCCCAATCTTGATGTGGTACGAATCTAGCCATGTGAATAGATGTTTTGATGTCAAACATGGTAGAAACCACTTGATTATCGGTCATTGAGGTAAATCGTTAACAAGTGCGAGGGAAATCACTAGTGATGTCAATGACTCCCAAGGTACCCTATTACAATCCAACAAATGTGAATAGATGAGTTGAAATTGAACATTCGTGAAATCATTTGATCAAAGGTCAATGATGTAAACCTGTTTTCGGAGGCGAGGAGGCCTTCCATTGAGGCATGTAGGTCCTAAGGTACTAACTAGTTTCTAAGTAAAATTTCTCGGATAATGTGTTGAAGTCGACGGGAAAATAATTGACGAAGGAGGGCCTGGATGTATCCCACATCAATGGCATGAAACTGACATAGATATGTAAGATGGTGAATCAAATGAGTATGGACTGGCAAGGTTATTGAAACTGGAAATTTGTGATGGTTGACTCTCAAGGCAGATACTTCCCTTGAACAATGAGGCACAAACAACATAAATGTAACATGGACCAAAACATGATGCAATGGATACTGTGACTTTCGTTGGGTGACCCAAAGGAGTAAATAAACTCAAAGGATTGGTTCAGTTCAGAGGTTCAACGGATTAAAATGTATGTAAAGACAATGTGTCGTTTTCAAGGGCGATTGCAAGAGTGACTTGTGATTATTCTAAAAAATGGCTTGGCTTGCTTCCTTCAATTTTTCCCCCATCTAGATAGATGAGTACCTCTTTTTATTTTAACGAGCTCGAGGAGGATAACACATGCTCTATATAAATCACCTTCAGTAAGTTCCTCTTCCTTTGCTTAATGAACTAGAAGAAGTAAGGGTTCGGTCCCATATGGGCCCTTCAATATGTAATTTTAACGAGTCGAGAAAATGAAAACTCAGTGGTTTTTCATGTTTAGAGAGTCTCAAAATAACTTAAAGATGACTCCAGGGTTGTCCTTTTTCGTAATATTAGTCTCTAAAGTCCGAAAAAGAGAGAATCGGTTATTCAGAGGGTGCCCTTTCAAAACCTTTTAAATGAGTGTGAAAGGAAGCAAGATCAGTCGACAATATTTTCATATTTAGAGAGTCTAAAAAGAGTTTAAAGGAGACTTTGAGGGGTTCCTTTTTCGTATAACCTTACGAGTCTGAAAAAGAGCTAGAATTCTACTCGGTTACATTCTCATGTTTTTTCGAGCGTGAGAAAGAACAAATACTGTGCTCGTCAGTGTTACAAGGTTAAACGGAAAAATATTACTTCGAAACCTGCAAGTGAAGACAAATCTGCATCTAGGGTATGAGTAACATCTCTGAAAAAGATTTTAAAACCCAAAAGAAACTATAGATTAGCAAAAATGAACCTTGTAATAGTGAAATAGGGCTAAAAATCTTATTTACCATTTCATTTTTACCAATCTCTTTTAGCATTGGTATTTTCGACTTCGGAGGGATATTCTCAAGTTGTTGGCACCAAAGCTACAGTTGACCATTTTCACATTTGTCGATATGAGGTTGGTCATTAACCCATTCTAATCATTTTTCACAGTTTAGAATTGTTTTTTAGTTAGTTTTTAGTCTTGTCTTGGGCTCCCTAGGAATCCCTAGGCGTCGAACTAGATCAACGCTCGCTCAAAGGGGTGAGGGGAGCGCCAATAGTATTTTCAGCACCTTGGTATGTGTTCCAGGGAAGTGCTAGCACCCTGTGGTTGAGTTTAGGGGGGGCTAAAAATAAGTTGTTATTTATGCTAAAAGTACCCAATTTTTTGTTGTGAGAAGATTATTAATGGTTATTAATTGTATGTTCTTGTAGTTTACACCGATAAAAACCATGATAAAATGGAAAGAGCGTGAGCATGAGCTCGATGATATAGACGCATTGAAAAACCCCCAGACAAGGGCCACTTTGAGGAATTGTGGCCTAATCAAGTATTTTAAATTACAAAAGATGAAAATGGAAGTCTTACTACTTGAGTATCTAATTGGATTGTGGGATGATGTCGAGCAGGCGTTCCAAATTGGGCCGCAAATGCTCAAAATCGAGCTTGATGATGTATATGTTTTTGACCGGCCTCTCAAGAAGAGGGGATCCTATCACTTTCTCTAGGCAGCGGGAAACTCCTCAGTCTGTCGAGGTGTATGTGGTTGATCATTGTGTTCTTGGGTCACGATTGATCGTAGGACGAATCATGATCAAAGAGGTCAAAGATTTGACACTACGATCTATCTTGTTTTCCATAACCAACCTAGGAGGTAGCACAAGTGTGCATTTGGCTTCAAAATCCCAAATGTCTTATGCTCTACAATGCGTGGAGCCGAGGTTATTCAACTAGAGTGCAAGTTTCCTTCACAATGTGAAGGATCAAATTACGAAGTGCAGGAATGGGAAACAGAATTTTGTTCGGTTATGGTTCCTTTTTGGTTTCGTTATTTTTGGAGAGAATACCTCAGATACAGTCGCACATTGCACTTATGGCACGACCAGTGGTTGAACCACGTATGGAAAGGTGGATGAGTTTGTCTCCAAGATTAGGTACCGAATTTCCATATGCTGGAGTGGATCTCCGGGGTATCCTGGATTTAGTACTTCCAGAGGGTATTATCTGGAATGCGTCAGGTACGAAACCAAAACCTTGTCAAGTGTTTTTTTTATTTTGAAATTTATATTATTTTTATGTGTACAAAGAGGGATTTTAACAAATGTATTGTTTCATCATGCAAATAGAGGTGCATCACTTCCGGTGGAGATACCGACACTCGAGCGTCGCGAAGACGTGCAGATAGCCGTAGAGAACGAGGTGGAGGTGGGAGGTCTCTAGGAGGTTGAGAGGAACCTTTGAGGTCTTACGATGGGTGTCCCACCTCTCAGGAGGTGAGATGTACCTTTACATTTGCATAGGCATACAATGGGGGTTCCTGAGAGTTTGAACCACTTTCTTCGACGAGTGGCCTGTGCAGTGGTGTGCTTCTCGGAGCACAACATGGTGCAGGAGGACTATGATCCTATATATGTTTTGTGTAGTCTTTTCATGATGATACCATGGGCACAAGGGCCCAGATGTTTCCCTTCTATGTACTTTTTGATGTAAACAAACTTTTTCTATCACGTAGTTTATATATATATATATATATATATATATATATATATATATATATATATATATATATATATATATATATATATATATATATATATATATATGAGTTTTGTGGTGCCAATAATGTTACGAATTATCTTGTGTGATGTTTTTAATGTACATGTGATTCATTTTCTTTATAAAATTTTATCTATGCGCGAGATACTGATCCAAAATATAATTTGCTAGCAAATCTGAAGTTGCATTGAGTTCTCTTGGTATGTGTCTGTATTCTGTAAATTCAAACATTCTTTCAAGACGATGAACTCATAGGTGGAGACACAATAGGATAGGGTTGTGAATGGTGTAGAATCGATTCAGCTGACAAACCACGATTTGAGAGTCGAGGTTAATGATTATACGAGATATACCTAGGGAGGAGGCCTCGGTTAAAAGTCCAATGATAGTGTGATACTCTGCCACGTTATTGGTTGTCGATCCTAGGCAAACACCTCTTGAACTCACCAACTCATCAGAGTGGTAAATGACCCAAGCTGCAGAAGCAATGTTCTGGGTGTGTCGACTATCACCATCTGCAAACTCGATAAAGATATGAAAGGGAGATGTCATATGTGCATGAAATCACAAGACAAAGTATAAGTGGCTAAAACAAAACTCGTACATGCAAGAGAAAAAGACACACCAAAATAGAACTATAGTACAATAGTGTACAAAGCACATGTGCGAGATGTTCTATGACTAGTACTTAAGGTAAATCCCATTCTGGTGTTCACCAAGAGAGATTTTGTCATAGTCAACTAGCTCGTAGGAACCTCTATGTAATACATGTTTTATGATGTAGGGTCCATGCCACAGAGGTTCTAACTTTTTTGTCCCTAGATTACCGTGAGACTGGTCATAAACAAGGACTAGGTATCCTTCTGCAAAAGTACGAGGTTGAACAAATTTTTCATATTGACTCTTCATTTGTTTTTGATATGTCTCGTTAACAAGAGTAGCATCGTGAAGTGTTTCATAAAACTTAGTCATATATAGGAAACGTTCCTCTTCAGAAGTGGTGTGAGGCAGGAGTTCTACTGTGAGTTTCAATGAAGGAATTTCACACTCGATTGGTAATACTAAAAAGGAGTGAATCTAGTTGCATTTTTTAAAAAGGTGCGGTAAGCCCAGAGGGCAGAGAAGAGTTGAAAATGCCAAGAAGTTTTGTTTTCCCCCACCATGCATTGGATCATGGTTTTAAGGACTTTGTTGATAGCTTCAACTTGTCTATTTGCTTGAGGATAGTATGGGGATGAGTTCTCATGGTGAAAACCCAACTTGACATGCAACTCTCTCATCATCTGGTTTTGAAAATGTGCACTGTGATAAGTGAAAACAGCTTGTGGAATACCAAAGCGAGTGATCATGTGGTTAAAGATGAAGAGAGTTGCAGTATGACCATCATTAAGAAACGTAGGCATAGCCTCAGCCCATTTTTTGAAATAATTAATGGCAACGATGATATAACCGTGCCCTCCGGCTGAGGTAGGCTTACATTGCATAAAATCATTGCCCCATTTGGAAAAGGGCCCAATGGTGAAAATAGGATGCAGCAGAGCGGGTTGGGTGCTACCTTTTATGAAAAAGTTGGCAGGGTGGGCATCTTTTGACAACCTCAATACAATCTTTGAAGATTGAGGGCCAAAAGTAATCTGCATGTAAGATTTTATGAGTTGTAGCCATCCCAGAAAGGTGACCGCCACATGCTCCAAGGTGACAGTCATTTAAAACACATTCATCCTCATCATGAGTTAAACAATGTCATAGGATAGTGTCGATACCATGACGATACAAAATTTCATCGATGATAAGGTAGCATTTAGAATTATGGTGAATATGATGACATTCTTCATGGGATATATCGGGCTGAAAATTTTGGGTTTAAAGATAAAGAAGAATATCTCCATACCAAGGGTCGGACATGCTAATGAGGAACAAAGATGCATCGGGAAGAGAATCACTAGGTTTAGTGTCTTTATCGGAATGGGGAAGATCATAGATAAGTTCCTTAAAAACCAAGGACTTTTTAGCTTTTGATTTGGCAAACTCGAGGTCAAATTCCTGAAGAATAACAATCCATTTGGAATATTTTCCCCCAAGGACATGATGTGTTAGAATATGATGCATGGGGTTCGAGTCTGCAATGATTGTGGTAGTGCGTAATAGGATGTAATGGCGAAACATATGGACAACAATGACGGCTGCCAGAGCAAACTTTTCAATGCGTGAATATCGGAGCTCAAGACCGGATAGACTCTTACTCGGATAGTAGATCACATGTTCATCACCGTTAGGGTCCTCTTGAACTAACACCATAACGATAATGGAAGTAGAGGTTTCCAAATAAAGGATGTAGTCTCGTGCATAATTGGGAGGATGCAAAAGAGGTGTATCGGTCAATGCATGCTTAAGTGAATCGAAAGATCATTGAGCAGTGTCATCCCAGATGAAAGGAGTGTCTTTCTGCAACAATCACATAAATCATTTAGTAAGATCGGTGTAATTACATATAAAACGGTGAATAAAGTTCATTTTCCCTTGCAAACTTTGTAGTTGGGTCAAATTGTTGGGAGGAGGTAAAGAAATAATAGCTTTAATCTTTAAGGGATCCATCCTAATCCCATATTTGGAGACAACGAAACCGAGGAGTCGACCTAATTTGATAGCGAAGATGCATTTGTGGAGGTTCAAATGGATACGGTAGAACTGACATCGAAGAAAAATGGCCCATCGATGATCAATATGGTCTGATCGATTAGATGAATGGGCAGGTAAATCATCGAGGTAAAGTTCTGAAATATGTTTGATATCATGGAAAGCATACAACATGGCCCGCTAGAAAGTGGCACCAACATTTTTGAGACCAAAAGATAGTTTTCGATAAGCGAATGTTCCCCATGGGAAGATGAAGGCTATCTTATGTTGATCAACGGGTAGAATGTCAATCTGGTTATATTCTGAAAATCCATCCATGAAAGAGAAAATAACGCGGCCAACACAATTATCAATGATTTGGTCGATGAAGGGTGTGGGATAATTTTCTTTTGGACAAGCCTTGTTAAGATCCCTATAATCGATGCAGACACGAATGGTTCCTTGTTTTTTAGCAACCAGAACGATGTTAAAAACCCATTCTGTCAAGGGGGCATGATAGATAAAGCTAGATTTTAACAGTTTTTCAACTTCTGCCTTTATGGTCGCAGTTTTCTTAGGATGAACCGAGCGAATTTTTTGTTGCACATGTTTAACTCCTGGGTAAGTTTTTATTTCATGCACAATGATTAAAGGATCGATCACATGCATTTCCTTGTAGCTCCTAGCGAATACATCACGAATTTTTTTAAATAAAGTGGTGTAAAATGCCACTTCCTTGGGAAAACAATTATCATCGAGATGAAAATTTTCCACGATACCTTCTTTGATCAAGATATTGATAGCGACGGTAGAAGATATGTTGCCTAAGATCCCCTCGGAATTAGTATCCTGGGTAAGTATAGGATATTGGGGAGAATCAACAACATTGGGGGGGGGGGGGATAGAGTGTATATCCTCCTGAATTTCTTCTAGATTAGGAAAAAAATACGATCATGATGGTTGTCATCCCAAGGTACCTCGTTGATACTAAGCATTTCCATAATGGATTCTTCTGATGGAAAAATCTGGGAAATGTAGTCAAAAGCAGAGGACAAGGAATTCAACCAAGATGGAAATGAATAAGTGTTGGATGCCAATAGATGTTGTTCATCCAAGGAGGGAGATGCAGATTGGATAGAATCGTATGAAGCCTCGGCTAGACTAAGTGGCATAGCGTCACCCAATGCATCGAATTCTAACGGACTAGGCATAACCCAAATATCAGATGATTTTAAAGACTAATAGGCCATAGTCAAAATCATATTGATTGTGGAAATATGTTGTGTGGTGGGAGGAAGTGGTGTAGGGAAAGTACCCATAAGGGAAGAATATTTTAAAATACCTACACCAACACTTTCATAACTGATCTTAGTATCTCCCAATAAAGGAATATTGTTGGTGGCAGCAATGCGAGCATCGGATGTACAGTAATCTAATTGGTCGATAGTGACAATTTTGCCTTGATGAGGGAATTGTTGGATTACTGAGAGGGGGGGTGAATCAGTAAAAGCATAATTATAATCCTTTTTCTTCAAATGTTATATCAATGTAGAATTATTATCCAATAATAAGCAGTAAGAAACAAACAATCACACACATACACAGTACACCGGTGTTTTAGGTGAAAACCCAAATCGAGAGAAAACCACGGAATGTTTTTTCTTATATGTCTTGAAGAATTACATTCATTGGAAGCACCAACTTCCTTTGTTTTCCAGCTACAACTGGAAGGAGGCTCCAACCCCCTAGTTTCTCAGGCTACAACCTAAGGGAAGCTCCAA
>ML791171.1:371232-404374 GCA_009831015.1 Picea engelmannii
AATAGTATTATCTGAAAATATATCATAACTCATACTGTTACCCATCAAACAAACTTGGGTCCATTACCCAAACCTGGGGTCTCCAACTTCTCATGGCCATAACTCTCTAACCATGAGGAATTATGTGGCATTCCACATACCACCGGAAATGACATGATAAGAACTATCCATATAGGATATTTTCCCTGACAAGTTCACTTTCCTTCATCTCATTATTCCACAATTAAGCATGGGTTCTCTTACCCCACAAAGCGTCTTCCCATGCAGGCTTTCACCATAAGAGGACCACTTTGGAGTTCATCCATATTTACTTCTTATCAACCATGAAAAAAAAATAATGAGTCATATTTACATCAAACAATATTGGGTCCAGTACCCAAACCTTTGTGCTATGGGGCTTTCTTCAAGGGTTGACATCAATGACAACCAACCTTAATCAACAGGAATTGTACACATTGAAACACCGATGAATCGACGACAGTCATGGAATAAAACCAACTTATTCCTAATCACAAGTTGTAATCAAGGGGAGCATCAACTACCTCTACATTGACATAGACGGTCTTACCTCCCAACTAAATAGCTAAGGACTGCAAGAGTCCATGAGGATGAAAACCTCACATGTCGAATGCTCGTAACATTGTAGGGGATTGTTTAAGTGCAACTAATTTTAATCCTTTCCAACAAGCTAATGACATGAAAAGGGGTGGAAGCTCCCTCATCCAATATGGTGCGGTGAATGTGTTGGTTATGAACAAGGACATCAATTTGAAAAGCAAGCAGATTAGAAAGTCGTGACTTCAAGTTGTCTAGGTTAAACATGATATTGTTTGACGACTCATGATCAATGGCGCCAATGGAAACCAAGAGCGTTCTACGTTGACTTGTGAAATGTTGTGGAACTTCAAGAGCATACATAGCACAAGGTGCTTGAGCCAAATATTCAACAATGTTGTAGTTTTGGGCGGAATGTGAACTAGGATTAAAAGTTGATTTGCGTATAGTGTTATTGGGAGGGCGTAAAATAGAGTCAAAAGTAGGTTTCTCTATATGAAGTGATCCAGATGGAGGACTAAGGAAGGCAAGAGATGGATCTGGTGGAGTACTTCTAGTGACCTTTTATTTATCAGGTTTAACTGGTGTGTCATATGTGGTGGCGTGAGTGGTTAAATCAATCCCATTGAACATATAAATATGAGCACTTGTTGAGGCTTCATCACTAGGAGGATGGCTGGAACCGCCCCCTGTGGGAGGGGAAAGTGCTTGATAAACCATGGATTGTTGTTGAGGAAAAGGTTGTGTTAACTATTGGCACAGGGCAAGACCAAGGTTTCAATGCTCAAGAGCACACCAACAAAGCCCTAACTACCGGCCCTTTCAGCAACACCTGCGAAGAAGATGAAGTCTCACCTGAGGTAGAGGCAGGGGTGGTTGCAAGACTCAGGTGTCTGCAACCTTAGCTAGGACACAGATCTGTGATTATCTTTCTTACAATGCACTTAGCATTAGTTATTCCTTAACATCATTCATTAATATACTTTGTAGAAGGCACAGATAATTGCAGTGAATACTTATACTAAGAATGATTCAGTACTTATCCACAGAAATATAGGTTAGATTCAACAGATCAAGCACTAAGAATCTCATATATCAGATCTAATGTTCATTCATTCATCAACAACACAGATCATAACTAGATCTACTTAACCACATCAAGCACTTAGCCAAGAAAGAGATAAATACATAAGAGTGAAGAACAAAACACTATACACACAGTTACCGTGGTTCACCCCCACCCTAGGGCTACGTCCACAAAGTCTTCTTTATATTATCTTGGTCAAGCAGTTACAGCACAGAGCTTTAATGACCCTTACTTTGCACAGGACAGAAGATCTGCGCAGCTCGTTAGATCCTTCTTCCTTTCTCTTCAACATCAAACTATAACAACTTGCACTTAGCTCTCCGATCTCATGCACAGAGCACTCTATGATACATCCGATCACACAGATCCAATTACTCGCACTAAGCTTTCATTCATACATCACATAGATGTGCTACATTACTATCTCCTCCTTATTTTACTATCTACATTGCCTATTTATAGATTACAAAATGGGCCTAAACATGGGTAAACCCACAGGCCGACATCCCTTTCCCATTACATCAACCCAAAACCCTAAAATGGACCCCAAAATAGGTCTTGCTTCCTTATTTTTTTCTTTGCGTTACGCTCCTTCCTTGGCAAGTTGTCGCAGTCCCAAAAGTTGTCAAGCATGACCAAGTACTCTTTAAAACTTGGTCAAGGTCCAACAGGCCCCCAACACTCACCTGTGACTTGTCCCGAGTCACTCAGGTCTGACAAATTCCGATTTGAATGCCTCGAGCTTGGCTCGAGTGGCTTCGACCTACTGCAGTGAGACAACCTCTTATTCAGTAAATTCCTGGATTACTATGTCATTGAGCGTTCCTTCCAAGCGTTGTTCTGTAGTGATGATACCCTGTTCAAGTTTAGCTCCCTGGCTTTCAAGTTCGGCAAACAGTTGGCATGCCTTCTCTTGGAGTGGTTGCAGTCATTGAGAGACTTCCATTACTTTACTTTGCAGTGTGTGTACTTGTTTTTGGGTTGTGCGTTGCTCTAGGAACCTCTTCATTCTTTCGACTGGGGTCACAGACTTCAGTTGCACTTGTAGCACATATGCATGTTGCTTTGCTTCGTGGAGTTGTGCCTCCAATGTCTGCAATTCTGGATTCTTTTTTAGTGTTTCATAGGTCTGGGCGCTTTTGGTGCTTATCTGCCTACATTCCGAAGCCAAAGTTTTTAATCGATCGACTGCGCTTCGATCAGTGGCCTCTCTTAGATATTTTATCTCTTGGGGTGTCTCAAGAACAGTGCGGAGCTCCAGATCTGTGATGCGTTGTTGAAGTTTTTGGATTACTTCTTCCAGTTGGGTCACCTACTATGGAAGATGATCTTCCATCTTCACTTCTATGATCGTCACAGAGTGCAGTGCCTTGTGAACTATTTCTTGTGTTTCAAGTTGCTCTGCCAGCAATTGGTCCTTGCTCTGCTGTAACTGGGCTTTTCCCTCCTCCCATTTCACTTGTAAGTCAAGCTGCTCCTATTCTGCCTTTCTCTGTTGCTCTTCATGTGCACTATGTGCTTGCGCCAAAGCCTGGGTGGCTTTCACTATGTCTTCTTGAGCTCGTCGAAGGTGAGCTTCGACTTTCTTGATGATCTGGCGTAACTGTGTGGGCTCATCACCTATTCGTAATATTTCCATTGTTATTGTTAACGACGTCGTAGAAACTACTTGGTTGGACTGAAGTGCCTATTGTGCTTTTTTGAATTCACCCGTGATCCGGTGGAATAGCTTCTCCTGCTTTGCTTCTTGCTTTTCCGTGAGCTCTAATGAAACATCATTCAGCACAGCAATTAAGAAGTCAAAATCATCCGGGGTAAGCACGGTCCAGGTTGCCTTAGTTTTCTTTCTGGATGACGGCCTCAGTGGGGTAATCTTCCTTTTCTTGGAGGGATCTACCTCATCCCTAGGCAGGGTAACCTCTCCTTTTCTCTGTTCAACTTTTGCGCACCTTAGTTCTTCATCATCACCTCCCTTCGCAGGTGAGACCGAAACAGTCTTCGTGGATGTGTTGTGGATATCTTGAACTTCCACATCCTTCTTAGTCTTGGGTGGTCCTGATGTATCTAGAATAGCTTTAGGGCTATCTACGTTGGACATATTTGTGGGGTCTGTTGCAATAAGGAGTTCTGCCGACCATTCCTTGGTAATCTCCTCCAGGTCATCTTCTGTCAGCTTGTAATATGACTAGAGTTGTTGTTTGTGCTCATCTGTGCATGCTATGATGTAGGTGAAGTGACGATCTGCGCTGATTTCACCAAAGGTCGAAACATATGAAGAGTGTTGGGTGTAATGCGCAGTGTAGACTGAATGGCATTCCTCAACTGAGTGTTGTACACATGGAAGATGGCATTGGACTGCCACTGTTTGTTCATGTCGCTGGACTACCACAACGTATAGAACTTCGTGGCCAGGGGTTCAAAGGGTTTGATCTCCGGAAACATGGCTCCCTCGGGTAGTTCCCACACGATGAAGGCGATGAGTATGAGAAACCAGCTAAAGTGGAACTCATACCCTTGGTCCTGCGCTTGTCTACAGTCAAGCTCTAGCTAATTTATAAGGTATTTCACCCAGTTCATTTGTAGTCCCTCCGCACACTTCCGTGCGAGGTCAACTACAAATCTGGTCACCTGTGTAGGTCTATTTTTTCAGACTAACTTGCCTGCGATCAGCTGGCAACCAAAGCGCACTGCTGCATTCTCAATGGAGTCTACCTTGTAACCTTGCGTGCCTTTCTCCAAATTTCCATATGTGTCTTTTATTCGTTGAGTGAGAGCACGATTTGCGGTCTTTTGAGGGTAAAAGTCCTGCGGGTCAGGGCCCTACATGCTTAGCCTAGTGATCTGATTGATCAGAATCAAATCCACGGTGATGCGGCAGTCCAACCATAGGTATCCTTTGTGGTAGCAGGACAACAACAGTCGAACACAGGCATTTACTTCCTGATGCCTTTCGAAACGTGGAATCTTCATTATGTTGATGAGGGTTGACTACACAAGGTTATGGGTCCATTGTTTTTGTACAATCTTGGGGTTATTTCCTTTTGTAATATTCAAATACTTGTGCAAGGATAGCATATTGTATACCTTGTGATTTCCAAGGTTAAAATCATTGAATTTCATTGTGGTGAGCTTCTCCTGGTTAGCATGAACTGCACACACCCCTTTTTGGAGGTACACAGTGACTACAGCATAGTCGAAGTCTCTGGGTACAGAGTCTCGATTCACTGGTCCGCTTAGTGGTGGTATATATTTAGGCAAGATGCTTGGGATCATCTTCATAGTGGAGAAGTCGTTTCCGAGCTTAGATCATCTTTCCGAAGGCGGTCGGGATGGTCCTGCTTGAGCAGTGGAGGGGGAAGCTGACACTGCACCCGAGGAAAATGCTTGTACACCTGTATACATTCTGTGTTTTGACATGACTCTCTCAGCCATCAAATCAATTAGAATTTCTTCAACACTTTTCTCAACATCGCTGAGCTTGTTCAACATACAAACTCGGGTCAGCTGGTTCGGGTGCAAAAGGAATTCATAGATGATAGTGAATAGTAAGGAAATGATCTTAGGGTAAGTAAATCTCAGGGTTTGCACTCAGATTCTTAGTTAGCAAAAAGTATTCTCGGTGTGTGGTGCAACAGGTTAAGTAGGAAATCTCAGCAACAGTCTACTTGCAACGGACATGGGGCCTTCATTAACTTCGTTCTATCCGTTCTGATGCTATCCAACGGTCTAGTGGTAACCCATAACTACTTTTCGATCCATTCGGAGTGGCAGTCGAATGGGTATATTGGTTCCAATGGCTATATTGCTTCGTCATGGCGAAGTACTCTATGTCATTGTTTTGATATCTCGGCGAAGCTCCAATTTTGCAATTCTTCTTACTGCAAAGTGTCCTCTAGAACCTCTTGTAACCTTACATTATTATCCCTTTTCTTTCTTAACTTCCTAGCCTTCTTCCCAGTGAGTTTTGTCTCAGTAATGCTTTTACCATTCTGATTTTTATCTTATGTGGTCTTAGTTACTTCACGCTCTAGAAAATCTTTCTTAGGGTTCCTTGATAATACTTCTTCTGTATCAAAAATAGGTAACTCCATCTTCTGTGGATCCTCAAGTGTTCTCTTAGCTTCGATATTGGAGGTACTAATATTAAATATATGTGATCTTCTCTTTTGTTCTACAATCAAGTGCGTGATCCTTCTGGTCATAAAGTCTTTTAACTCTTGCTTCTTATGTTCCAAAACTTTGTCTTCTTCTCTTCGTCTGGCATGTTCTCTATCAATCTAGGGTTTTCCTATGAGCATGGTAAACGAGGCACTGTCTTCAACAAATTTAATGATCTCAAAGTCTTCCTTTGTCGAAGTTCCATTGACAGTCATAGCTATCTGGGCGAGCCTTCCACATAGGTTTACTAGCTTTCCTATGAAGAAACTTGTTCCTCCTAGGGAAGGGATCATGGTAGGCTTTCCTATAGCTTCCCAAGTTCTTTCTGGAATAATGTTCACTTGCGCTTATTCATCAAGAGTACAGTCAATGTCAAAGTCCCCTATTCTTGCTTCGATTTTCTCCTTTTCTTTGAAGATCTCTGATAGCCTAACATGTCGGTGGTCATTCAAGGTATCTTTCATCTGTAGAAATATCTTTTCTGATTCTTTCTGGGTTTCTGCTATAATCTTGGTCTCTTGATCTCCCTGAGGGTTTTCATGTTCCATATTCAGCTTCTCAAGCCTAACAATCATTCTAGGTCAATCCAATACTTCATGGTCCATAGCCTTACAACAAAGGCAACTAGGTCTTCTCCCAGGGCATTCTTTGGCAAGATGTCCCGGTCGTCTGCAACTATAGCAAAGGGTTAATCCTCTCGTCCATTTAGATGTTCCCCAACTCCTTTTGTACTGTGCACCAGGATCATGGTGGCTAGCCTGCAAATTTTTTTTCTAGGATCCCGCATCCACTTGTTAGTCCAGACATTCTTTCAATGCATAGGTATAACATATCTATCACTATACTTATCAGATCTATTCATATCAAACTTTCTTTCATCTAGCAATGCCCTAGTTTTGAAGCTAGGACAAAATCTATCAAGCATACCTAGATCCATGCTTTAGAAACAAAAAATTTCACTTATCTTACTTCTGCAGAGCACAAAGCTTCCAGATCTAATACTTTTAACTATTCTTACCTTTATCAAGGAATAGAGCTTACAGATCTTACCTTTTTCTTCCCAAATCTGACTTCTTTTCTTCATATCTGACCTCTCTTTCTTCAGATCTAGCCTCTTTTCTTGGCACAAAGCTTCACAGGTCAAACAGAACACTGCACACTAGAGCAACATATCTACACACAGAGCTTATTTCACACAAAGCTTCTTCTTCTTCAGTTCCCAGCAATCACAGTTCCAGGTCCCGGCAACGGAACCATTTCTTGGCACAGGGGCAAACCCAGGTTTCAACTCTTAAGAGTGCACCAACAAAGCCATAAGTACTGGCCCTTTTGGCAACACCTGCAAAGAAGATGAAGTCTCGCTCGAGGTAGAGGCAAGGGTGGTTGCAAGACTCAGGTGTCTGCAACCTTAGCTGGGACATAGATCTGTGATTATCTTTCTTACAACGCACTTAGCATCAATTATTCCTTAACATACATTCATTAATATACTTCACAGAAGGCACAGATAATTGCAGTGAATACTTATACTAAGAATGATTCAATTCTTATCCATATAAATATAGGTTAGATTCAACAGATCAAGCACTAAGCATCTCATATATCAGATCTAATGTTCATTCATTCATCAACAACATAGAGCATAACTAGATCTACTTAATCACATCAAGCACTTAGCCAAGAAATAGATAAATACATACGAGCAAAGCACAAAACACTATACACACAGTTACCGTGGTTCACCCCCACCCTAGGGCTACGTCCACAAAGTCTTCTTTATATTATCTTGGTCAAGCAGTTACAACACACAGCTTTAATGACCCTTACTTTGCACAAGACAGAAGATCTGTGTAGCTCGTTAGATCCTTCTTCCTTTCTCTTCAGCATCAGACTATAACAACTTGCACTTAGCTCTCCGATCTCATGCATAGAGCACTCTAAGATACATTCAATCACACAGATCCAATTACTAGCACTAAGCTTTCATTCATACATCACATAGATGTACTACATTACTATCTCCTCCTTATCTTACTATCTACATTGCCTATTTATAGACTACAAAATGGGCCTAAACGTGGGTAAACCCACGGGCCAACATCCCTTTCCCGTTACATCAACCGAAAACCCTAAAATGGACCCCAAAATAGGTCTTGCTTCCTTATTTTCTGCTTCGCGTTGCGCTCCTTCCTTGGCAAGCTGTCGCAGTCCCAAAAGTGGTCAAGTATGACCAAGTACTCTTCAAAACTTGGTCAAGGGCCAACATTAACATGACGGGTTGGGAATTCCCTTTCAAAAAAAATTCCACTTCGTCGCGATGTGGCAGTCTCGGGTGAAATGATCTTCACCCCAAATAAGACATGGGAATTTCGGTTTTTGCTGTGGTTTCTTTTTAGCAGCAGGTGGTGGAGATTTTGTTTTGGGATGTTCATTATTATTATTATTGGGTTTATCTTTTATTTTCTTCTTACTCCCAGATTGATGTGAAGAGGCAGATTGAATTGTATTCACCTCAGAGAATTGAGTTGGGAGGGAGGTAGAGAAGAGTGAATTCGAACTGGTAACGGGTGCTTAAACAGAGTGATTTACCATTCCGGTCGACTGTGATGTACATTGGGTTTTTACGGTACCGATAAATCCATCTGCATGTGTCATGGAAGAAGGTTTGGATGGATCGGTAGGAGTATGGGTAACATTTGGAATCAATTCATACAAAGTACCATATTAGGAGTAAACCAAATATAGGTACTGAGCTCAAGCAATGGGTTTTTCCTTAGTGACTACACCACCCATGGTGACGTCACAAGAAATCAGGGGTAAAAGATATTTAGTAAACCACTCTGCCAATAGTTGGTCAGGAATGGTCGATTTAATCAACATTCGTCGTCATCTCCACTCATGAATGTGATCAAAGATATGCACGAAGTTCATTTGACGAAGGGAGGTTAAAAGTTCAGTACCCTTCTCGTAATGGATGGGTAATTGAAAATGTGTGAGAAAATCCATAGCAAGGGAGTTGAAATATTAAAAAGAACCACGTTGAAGTTCAGTGTACCATTTGGCTGTAGAGCCTGTGAGTGTGTGTTGGAAGAGACGTAAATGTATAGAATCATCCATCAATGAGTTTTATGAACACCATAAATGGAATGTCATCACATAGTTGTTTGGGTCTTCTCCAGGTTTACCGTCAAATTTGGGGATGTCAGAAGGTAATTTAGTAGGAATTACTAGCCAAAAAGGAAAATGCAATATGGGATCATTTGTCAACTGAGACAAGTCTGGTAGATCCAGAGTGGAAAGGAAAGGTAATTGTCGGTTAACCTAGGGTGATACTGGTGTGGCATAGGGACACCAGTGGGGCCATAAACTGGTTGAGGTGGATAATTATATCCAGTAGGCCCTCCCATATACATTTTTTTTCGACCAGTATAGGTAAGATTTGATGGTTGTTGAGGAACATTCACGAGCGGGGTGAAACCGAGTTGATTCTAAGGAGTATAAGTCGGTTGATTCGGTTGTGGGGGATAAATAGTTTTCCATTGAGGAAGGTAAACAAGTGGTCTCTAAGGAGGGTAAACATTAGAACCTTGGGGAGGATAAACATTAGACCCTTGGGGAGGATAAGGTTTTTGTCCTTGAGGACCCTGCGTGGGATTTGGGACACTCGGATAAGGTTGTCCAAAAGATAGTCCAGAAGGAACAGGATTTGATAATTCTCCTTGTTGGTTATGGTATGATTTCCCCCTAGGGTAGGGTTTATTAAATGTACCTCCTGAAGGTTCTCCCCAGGATGGTGAAGGGTTTTCAGAAAAAGAAGGTTTCCCCCCTGCCATAGGTTGATTTACAACTGTGGTTTTACCAGTAAAGGGAGGTTGTCCTCTGTAAGGAACGTGCAAAGGTGGTTGTCTCCCAGGAGGGGTAGGCCCACTAAAGGATGGTTTTCCAGGAGGGATAGGTTCGCTAGATGGTGGTGTCCCCCCAGTCGGCAAAGACCTTTATCGTCTACACGCTCAATCTTGAAAAATTATTAAAACAACAGCACATGCTAAAAAATCTAGAAGAACCAACAAGAAAACAAACCTTATCTCAGTGACCGTACTAGTTGGTGATGAAATCCAACATCACATGATCAAATTGAGAATGGGCTAGGATATGAGAGGGTGGAATAGTTACAATGGTGACCTGCTTAACGGACTTATGCCTTGGTGCAAGCTTCCACACAGTAATCGTGTATTTACCCTCCAAGGAGCCTAAGTGAGTTTGACCACCATCTATTCCAGGTATAGTGAATACTTCCCTTCACTATCACCTTGTGTAAAGACCCTAAATATTATGGCTGCTAAAGACACCAACTCACATTCATCCCCTAGGCAAGTACAGTCGACAGTCCAGTCTGAAAGTATGGGCAGGATAACAAGTCTAAAATCCTTCAAGAGAATTGAGGACAAGTGGACCAGTAGAACTCCAGAGGACCTCAACCAGATTCGGAATTCACGAAGCAATGAGACCAAATGAATACAGTTGGACCTCAAGAAGAACCCCCAATATACAATCTTACTACTACAAACGGTTAAACCGTGGAGGGACAATCTTTGTGGCTCTCCTGAATGCAACCTCGTTCTTAACCCTTGTGTGAGAGGGGGATCCCATATATTCTTATAAAAAAATTGGATTTGCTCTCCCTATCGCAAGATGTTAAGTTTGTTTTGAATTCTTTGGAGAGTTGTACTCACAACCTAATCCAAAGCTCTAATCCTAGTCTAATGTTGGTGGAAGAAAAAAGAAAAAATTTCTAGATCAATTTTAATTAGCATTGATTTTTGTGGTTTTTCTTTACTCGGAGGTGAATGAGAGTGAAACTAATGATATTATGACTCGATTCCAAAAAATAATAAAACAAATGATAAATAATTGTTTCTTTCAATGAAATTCTATTTATGGGAAGGAGAAGATTTTTTTCCTTTCACTACCAAACACAAAAATGCATAAATTTCACGCAATTGCTTTCAACAAGAATCCAATTCAATGCTAAACTATTTAGAAATTGATTCTAATATCCAAAATCCAATCATGAAAAGATATATCTTTGTTTAAATATGAACCTTAATTGATTTGATTCGAAGCTTCTTATGCCAACCAGATTTCACTATTTGTAGTTTTAGACAATTGGAAGCAAGTATCACATAAACAAGAAGAACACTCTCACAATGATCAAACAAGAAGAAAAAAAAATTAAAATTTTCAAGAAGAAAACCAAAAATCAAACAAGAAAATTTGCTTGGAAAGATATAAATCAAAGACCAAATGGAAAAGTTCAAAGATCTTTGAACTTCCTTGCGACAAATTTCAAACAATCATATGAACGAGAAAGTATCCAAAATCAACTCAAGATCTCAGGGAGGAAGAGTGATTCCAAAACAAGGAAATATCTTTAAAAACCAAACAAAGAACCAAAAAACTCTTATAAAGAAAAAGGTTGCAAGTTTTATAGAAGACACACACTCATAGAAAAAGTCTTGAGCAGGAGGAAAAACAAAAAAATCACAGCCAGTAGAAACATCCAACAACAGAAGTAAAAATCAGTGCTCTAGTTATATAAGCACCAGAGTGCTACAACACTCCCTAGAGAACTGCAGAGGAGCATTGATACTAAAATCAAGGCTTTGGCTATAAGGGAAGAGGGGCGTTGTTTTCTGAGAATGAAAAAATATCAACCCAAAAAGAAAAAACTCAGGAAGGCTTGATCATCAGCCTGTGTAAGATGACTTCAGGACTAACAACAAATGTATAAATGAGGAAAAACATAGTGAGTAGGATCTGAAGACGAGAAAAGACTAAGACAAGACCAAATAAAGAAACCAAAAATGAAAGCTTCGATCTCCATTTGAGTCGCCAATTTTTGTTGTAGGAAAATTCCCCTACGGACAGGTGAATTGATCCAGATTTTATGAGCAGAACGAAATGAATATAGATTATTAATAGATGCTTAACACAGAATAACAGAGGTACAGTAAAATTGGTTTTCTATTCAATAAGGAAATAAGCTGAAACTGTAAAATGTAGCGGAAAATAAGCTTTCTTGAATGGTGGCGGCTTATCTCTGAGAAGAGATGTGACAGTTGCGCTCATTCGCAAGAAGATTGTTGCAATGAGGCTCTGAAGGAATTTTACAATAAAAAAGAATTTCAAAAACCCTATACATCCAAAAAAATAACCCTAGGAGATGAAGTGCCAAAATTCAGGTGGACCCCGTTTGGGTAAGTTAGTACATCAACTTCCCGAGGTCGTAACTTTTTCATACGATCTTCGTTTTAGGCACACAATAGCCCATTGGAAAGGTCTAACCAAGAAGAATAATTTCTACCTAGCCCAGGTAAGTCCCTTTGACAGTCACATGGGCCCCAAATGTTAGGGACCTAACCCCACATGTAGGTAGAATAATATATTATGATGTAATAAAGGTCAATATTAATAAGGCCTAGAAATAAGGAAGAATAAGTCGAGTGTAAGAATACCTAATAGAAGCTTCCACTTCTAGAAGGATCTTCCTCTAGATGGTTGTTTTGATAGACTTATTTAGTATAAATAGGAGTCAAGGGTATGAGAACTGTTGTCTTGGATATTATTGTAATAGAGCTCTGCTCTGTCGGAGGTTGCCCCCTCGAAGAGGCAAGTGAAGATTGCTCTTAGTAATCAAAGTGCTCTTTCTGGTGTTATTCTAGTATCATTTTGGTATTATTGTGGTGTTGTTCTAGTTATATTGTTGTTCATCTACCATTTCTAGCATTTTATTTTTGTTTTGCATACTTTTTATATTTGGAAAATTACAAGTGGTATCAGAGCACTTTCCTCGGCAGAAAATTGTGGGTTAAATTTGTTTTCAGGGTAGAGACGTATGCCAACATCTTTAAGCTATAGATATCTGTCATTATGCACATAAACCCGCGGTCGAGGATTCATACACATAGGAAATACAAGTGGTACTTAAGCGCACATCTGTTGGCCAACCTTGTAACCATTGTTGATACCCCTTCGAGTGGTAGCGCATCAGACAACACCTGTATACGGATTGGCCTAGATTTCCTGAATCTCTCTTTAGATAAACTGATCGATCGCCTGACTTCTATAGTNTGAGAACAACACTCGGGAATATACTCTCTAGTACCTGGGTAGTCAGATAGTATGGCTAAGGGCACAGTCTAGCCTCCTTAGTTGGTGCCCTGAGATATTGGGCTGAGTACTATTGTTGGACCCCTCACGTATATTAGAGAGTTATAGCACAGGGAAAACCCTTGTCTATAGAACCCTTGAATACCTAACCCTTGGGGACGGAAACAAAAAAATAAAACAGACAAGATCTATTGTCGCACAACTGTGTTTGAGTTGCCAAATCACTACACATTTCTTCTTGGTTAAGTATTTGGGCATTTCATCACTGCAATATTCTTCAGACCAGAGTATAACTCCACGGGTGTAAAAAAGAAAAAGATTGGAAATTTTTGCACCATTATTTGAGACCTATTCCATTGGATTTATCTCTTCACCCTTATCACATTCATACCTATCATTTTTCAGCAAAAGTTTTGACCCCACCCGCCCTTTTCAGTTCCCTCGCCATCATGGCCCATACCCGTAGCCAAGACTTGGAAGCTCACTTCAATACCTTGAAATCTAATTTCACAGAGACCCAACAAGAAGTGAGATAGCTCAGTGACAATATTTCCACCATCAATAAAAACATGCATTCCTCCATCGCCACCTCAATCGCAGAAATCAAAGAAGACCTCAAACAAGACATGAATACCCAGCTTGAATATGTTGCTTCGATGATCTGCACCAAGCTACATATCCCTACAGATCCCCCTTTATCTGACCCACCTTTGCATACCGAAGCTGAAACTTCCTCTCATTCCCATAATTATCAGCCCCATCACTTTCAGCGTGACCTACGCCTCCCATGGGTGTATGTGACTAAATTTGATGGCTCGGATCCCACTAGTTGGGTAACTCAAATGGAACATTATTTCTCTTTGTACGACATTACATATTACTTAGCCAAACTGTGGTATGGTATTCTCCATCTAGATCAAGAACGTTGGCAATGGTGGTAATGGAGAAAAACTACCCGTCAAGGGTATGTTTCTTGGACACACTTTGTGGAAGAGCTTTCTGAATGCTTTGACACTGACACTAAACATTTAGGCCGTTTGACAAAGTTGAAACAATCTGGCATAGTGGAAGACTTTACAACTGCTTTTGAGGGACTGGCTTTTCACATAGAGGGCATGTCTGATGCTTTTTGCCAAGAATGTTTTATCAGTGGCCTCAAGGATGAGATTCGTGCCCATGTCCTCATGGCTCAGCCTCAGAGTTGGGTGGAGGCTACTAAACGAGCTAAGGAAGCACAACAGGTTGTCTCTTCTCAAAACTGGAAACCCTCCTTTAATCCTCACACTAAACCAGTAAATCCCACTCCTCCTTCGACTCCACTAAAGATCCAAAAATTAACCAGGACCGAAATGGTTGAATGCCAACTCAAATTCATTTGTTATAATTATGATGACAAATATTTTCTGGGACACAAGTGTAAGGAACAAAATACTTTTATGGCCATCTCGGAGGATGTTTTGGAAGAGGATGTTGAAGCTCCCCTTGTGTCTGAGTCACCTGAACCCATCAATATCACCCCTCCCTCAGACCCTCCTGATGTAGAACCAGTCATTTCCCTAAATCCTCTCATTGGCTTCTCTACTCCCCAAAACCTCAAACTAATTCGCTACATCAAGCATAGGAAGGTCATCATTCTTGTTGATAGTGGAAGCACACATAATTTTATTCATCGCCGCATTGTCCAAGAAACTAATTGCTATATTCGTGCAGTCAATAATTTCCAAATCATGATTGCCAATGGTGGTTCCATGAAATGTGGAGGGTCTTGTGAAAATGTGCGTCTCCAAATTGGTGACTACCACCTGAAATCTCATATGTTTTCTATCGACATGGGCGGTTGTGACATTGTGTTGGGTGCAGATTGGCTAAGGAATTTGGGTCCCATTCTCATGGATTTTAAGGAATTAACCATGAAATATGATGAGGAGGGCCAGTAATATAAGTTCCAAGGAATAATTGTCGGTTCCCCTGAGATCATTAGTTCCCATTGCATGGAAACGCTGCTCAAAAAAGGTCATTCGGGCGTTATTTCCCAACTCCATGCCATACAAGAAAATGAGACACACTATGTGTCACAGGACCTCTAATCCATTCTCTCTAAACATCAAGTGGTTTTTTCTACTCCCTAGGGACTCCCTCCTTCCTATGGTGTTCATGATCATTCCATTCCTCTTGTCCCAGAAATCATTCCTCCCAATATCTGTCCCTATCGTCACCCCTTTTCCCAAAAAAATGAAATTGAGAAAATGGTTCAAGAACTGCTTAATGCAGGTGTTATCTGCCCTAGTACGAGCCCTACTCTTCTCCTATGGTCATGGTCATGAATAAAGAAGGTTCTTGGAACATGTGTCCTGATTTTTTCACCCTCAACAAACTCACCATTAAAGACAAATTTCCCATTCTTGTCATTGATGACCTCTTGGATGAATAGAGTGGTGCCCAGTTCTTTACTAAACTTGATCTTCATTCTAGATACCATCAAATCCATATGAAAGAGGCAGACATTCCTAAGAATTCCTTTAGAACTCATGAGGGCCACTATGAGTTTTTGGTCATGCCCTTTGGTCTGTGTAATGCTCCCTCCACTTTCCAAAGCCTCATGAATCATGTCTTCCTTCCTTTTCTCCATCATTTTGTCTTAGTTTTATTTGATGATATTCTTATCTATAGAAAAAATTGGATAGACCATCTTGCTCATGTGGATCGAGTTCTCCATCTACTCTCTCAACACCAACTTTTCCTGAAACAATCTAAATGTTATTTTGTCGCTTCAGAAGTCGAGTACTTGGGTCATCTTGTTGGCAACCACGACATCAGGGTGGATCCAAAAAATATTGAAGCTATGAAATACTGGACTCACCCAAAGACTCTCAAAAGCTTGCGTGGATTTCTGGGCTTAATAGGTTATTATCGCAAGTTTGTTAAGAATTATGGAAAGATTGTGGCCCTTCTCACTGCACTCCCTAAAAAGAATTATTTCACCTGGACTCCAGCAGGTGCTCAGGATTTTCAAACCTTGAAGATGGCCATGTGCACTACTCTAGTCTTGGCACTTCCTGATTTCACAAAGAACTTTGTCCTGAAATGTGATGCTTCAGGAACAGGAATGGGCATTGTCCTTATGCAAGAGGGTCGGCCTTTGGCCTTTACCAGCAAACAATTGTCTAAACGAAATTTGGGCAAATCAATCTATGAAAATTAAATGTTGTCTATTCTACATGTCATTGATCTTTGGCACCCTTATCTATTGGGGCAATGCTTCCAAATTAAGATAGATCATCAAAGCCTCAAGTATTTTCTGGAACAACGCATTTCCTCTAGAGCAACAAAAATGGGTGACTAAGCTCTTTGGATATGATTATAAGATCATTTACAAGAAAGGCAAAGACAATGTGGTTGTGGATGCACTTTCCTGAAAATATGAATATGAAGGGTCCCTTTTTTCTCTCTCCTTCATTGTACTAGATTGGCTCCAAGTCATTCGCTAGGAATGGCTACACGATCCCAAAATTTTTCATCGGATACAACAATTGCAATCCAATTCTTCAGTTTCCCCAGGTTACTCTTGGCTCCACGATGAGCTTCGATACAAAGGTCGTTTGTATTTAAGTAAACAGTCAAAACTTAAATCCACAGTACTTTCTGAGCTTCATGCTACACCCACAGCTGGGAACTTAGGGTTTACCAAAACCTATGACAGGGTCAAACGTTCTTTTTTCTGGGATGGTATGAAATAGCATGTTCGTAATTTTTTTAGTTGGATGTGATGTGTGCCAACGCAAGGGAGAAATAGTCAAATCTCCTTGCACTCTGCAACCGCTACCAATTCCACCTACCATTTGGCAAGATATCTCTATGTATTTTATTGTAGGCTTACCTAAATCGGGCAATAAATCAGTCATCGTGGTGGTCGTTGATCGCCTTTCCAATTATTCTCATTTATGTGCTCTTCAACACCCATTTACAACATCCATTGTCGCTCAAATTTTCATGGATAAGGTCTTCAAGCTTCATGGTATGCCGCATTCTATTGTTTCTGATCGCGACCCAACTTTAACCAACAATTTTTGGGAAGAATTGTTCAAGCTACAAGGCACCCAATTTCATCTTAGCACAGCTTGTCATCCCCACAGTGATGGTATAACTGAAGTTGTCAACAAGTGCTTGGAAACATATTTAAGGTGTTTTTCATCAGAAAAGAAAAATCAGTGGGCTCAATGGTTACCACTAGCTAAATGGTGGTACAACACTTCATACCAGACAGCTACCCCCATGACTCCTTTTGAAGCAGTATATGCACAAAATCCACCTTCAGTTATCTCATATTTACTAGGTGTCTCGAAGTTGTAAGCGGTTGACCAAACGCTTACAGTTCGAGAGGCTATTCTTCATACCCTCAAAGAGAATTTGTTCATGGCCCAGAATCACATGAAGAAACAAGCATATCAAGGTCGTTCTGAATGTCAATTTGCAAAAGGGGATCAGGTGTTTCTTCGACTCCAACCTTACAAGCAAAATTCCCTCAAGGTTGACCATTGTTAGAAACTGTCGCCCAAATTTTATGGTCCCTATATCGTTCTTAAGTGTGTGGGCCAGGTGACCTATCAGTTATCTTTGCCCAATCATTCTAAGCTACATCCTGTTTTTCATGTTTCCTTCTTAAAGAAGGTGATTAGAACTAAGTGTCAAACTCAAACCAACCTTCCCAAGTTGGACGAAGAAGGCTCCATTTGGCTACATCCAGAAGCATTTTTGGACCAGTGTGAGCATCGCCTGCATCAACGAACCATCAAGGAAGTGTTATTTCATTGGAAAGATACAACCCTGGCAAATGCCACTTGGGAGCTAGCTACCATTCTACAACAATTTCCACATCTCAAGCCTTGAGGACAAGGTTGTTTTTAAGGGGGAGGAAATGTTAGGGACCTAACCCCTCATGTAGGTAGAACAATATATTACGATGTAATAAAGGTCAATATTAATAAGGCCTAGCAATAAGGAAGAATAAGTCAAATGTAAGAAGACCTAATAAAAGCTTCCGCTTCTAGAAGGATCTTCCTCTAGATGGTTCTTTTGATGGACATATTCAGTATAAATAGGAGTCGAGGGTATGAGAACTATTGTCTTGGATATTGTTGTAATAGAGCTCTTCTCTGCAGGAGGTTTCTCCCTCGAAGAGGCAAGTGAACATTGCTCTCTTTAATCAAAGTGCTCTTTCTGGTGTTATTCTAGTATCATTTTGGTATTAGTGTGGTGTTGTTCTGGTTGTATTGTTGTTCATCTACCATTTCTAGCATTTTATTTTTGTTCTGCATACTTTTCATATCTGGAATATTAAACCAAATCCCAAAAAACATCGTTTAGGGCCTCAAAATGGCCCCATAAGTTTGGAACCCGAAAGTAGATGGAGAACTCGATACACATGAGAAAGATGGGTTGTCCAGGTTTTACTATAGATGAGGATATCATCAAAGAAAACTAAGACAAAATGACAGAGAAAAGGATGGAATACATTATTCATGAGGCTTTGGAAAGTGGAGGGGGCATTACACAAGCCAAAGGGCATGACCAAAAACTGATAGTGGCCCTCATGAGTTTGAAATGCAGTCTTAGGAATATCTGCCTCGCTCATACGTATCTGGTGGTAGCCAGAACGAAGATCAAGTTTAGTAAAGAATTGGGCACCAATCAATTCATCCAAGTGGTCGTCAATGACAGGAATGGGAAATTTGTCTTTAATGGTGAGTTTGTTGAGGGTGTGGAAGTCAGGACACATGCACCAAGAACCTTCTTTCTTAAGGACCATGACCACATGAGAAGAGTAGGGGCTTGTACTAGGGAGGATAACACCTGCGTTGAGAAAATTGTGAACAATTTTCACAATTTCATTTTTTTGGGAAAAGGGATGACGATATGGACATATATTGGGAGGAAGGTTGTCGAGGACAAGGGGAATCGAATGATCATGAACACCATAGGAAGGAAGGAGTCCCTGGGGAGTGGAAAAAACCACTTGATGTTTAGAGAGGATGGATTGGAGGTCTTGCGGCACAGAGGGTGTCTCAGTGGCTTGAATGACATGGAGTTGTGTAATAATTCCATAATGACCTTTTTTGAGCATCTTTTCCATGCGATTGGAACTAATGATCTCTGGGGAACCAGTGGTGATGCCTTGGAACTTATATTTTTGGCCCTCCTTGTCCAATTGCATGGTTAATTCCTTAAAATCCATGATAATGGGATCCAAAGTCCTTAGCCATTCTACACCCAACACAATATCACAACCGCCCATGTTGATAGCAAACATATGAGATTTCATGTGGTATTGACCAATTTGGAGATGAACATTTTCACAACGCCCTCCACATTTCATGGACCCACCATTGGAAATCATGATTTGAAAATTATTGACTATACAAATATAGCAATTAGTTTCTTGGGAAATGCAACGATGAATAAAATTATGGGTGTTTCCACTATCAACAAGAATGATGACCTTCCTATGCTTAATGTAACCAATTAGTTTGAGGGTTTGGGGAGAAGAGAAGCCAGTGAGAGGATTTAGGGAAATGATCGGTTCGACTTAGGGAGGGTTGGGGGAGGGGTCATGTCAGTGGGTTCAGGTGACGTGGCCACAAGGGGAGCCTCAACATCATCTTCCGAAACATCCTCCGAGATGGCCATAAAAATATTTTTTTTCTTACATTTGTGCCCCGGAAAATATTTTTCATCACAATTATAACAAATTCTTTTGAGTTGGCATTCATCCATTTATTCCCTGATCAATTTCTAGATCTTTAGTGGAGTAGAAGGAGTAGTGGGAGTGACTGGTTTAGTGTGAGGAATAAAGGAGGGTTTTTGGTTTTGAGAAGAGACAACATGTTGTGCTTCCTTAGTTCTTTTAGTAGCATCCACCCAACTCTGAGGCCGAGCCATGAGGACATAGGCATGAATCTCATCCTTCAGGCCACTGATAAAACATTCTCGGAAAAAATCATCAGACATGCCATCTGTACGAAAATTCAATTACTCAAAAGCGGCTATAAAGTCTTCCATTGTGCCAAATTGTTTCAACTTTGTCAAACAGCCTAAATGGTTGGTGTCAGTATCAAAGCATTCATAAAGCTCTACCACAAAGTGTGTCCAAACCACATACCCTTGGCGGGCATTTTATTCTGCATTTCCACCATTGTCAATGTTCTTGATCTAGATGGAGAACACCATACTGGAGTTTGGCCAACTCATCTGTAATGCCATAAAAAGAGAAATAATGTTCCATTTGAGTTACCCAACTAGTGGGATCCGAGCCATCAAATTTGGTCACATCCACACGCAAAAGGCATAGGTCATGTTGAAAGTGATGGGGCTGAAAATTCTTGGAATGAGAGGAAGTTTCACCTTTGGTTTGCAAAGGTGGGTCATATAAGGGAAGATCTGCAGGGATATGCAGCTTGGCGTAGATCATCGTAGTGAAGGAGACAAACTGGGTATTAAAGGATTCAAGCTGGGTAGCGAGGTCTTGTTTGAGGTCCTCCATTTTGACGTCGATGGAGGAATGCATGTTTTTATTGATGGTGGAAACATTGGCACTGATCTGTCTCACTTCTTGTTGGGTATCTATGAAATTAGAGTGCAAGGAATTGAAGCAAGCTTCCAAGTCTTGGCTACATGTGCGGGCCATGATGAAGAGGGAACACGAAAAGGGGCGGGTGGGACCACACAGAAAATGGGTTATGGGTGAAGCGTATCACAAAAATCACGGCGATGACTAGAATCCAATGGGTAAAGCCCAAATAAGGGTGTTGGAAGGGGGTCGGGTCCACGAGAAAAAAAACATTGATTAAAAATGATAGGTATGACTGTGATAAGGGAAAAGAGAGGAGTCCAATGGGATAGGTCTCAAATAATGGTGCCAACAGGATCAAGACTTTTTTTTTTTTTTTTATAACTCCCGTGGAGTTATACTTTGATCTGAAGAATACTGCAATGACAACATGCCCAAATGCTTAACAGGAAGATATGTGTAGTAATTTCACAACCTGAATGCAGGAGACAGAGTTGCGCAACAATAGATCTTGTTTGTTTTGTTTTTGTTTCCATCCAAAGGATTAGGGTATTCAAGGGTTCTATAGACAAGGGTTTTCCCTGTGCTATATCTCTTTGATTACTGAGAGCAATGTTCACTTGCCTCTTTGAGGGGGAAACCTCCAGCAGAGCAGAGCTCTATTACAATAATATCCAAGAAAAAACTTTCCATACACTCTACTCCTATTTATACTAAATATGTCTACCCAGAGAACAATCTAGAGGAAGATCCTTCTAAAAGTAGAAGCTTCTATTAGGTATTCTTACATTTGACTTATTCTTCCTTATTGATAGGCCTTATTAATATTGACCTTTATTACATGGAAATATATTATTCTACCTACATGAGGGGTTAGGTCCCTAAAAGAACTATAAATGGGCACGCATTTGGAAAGAATACATTGATGCTCTCTCCTCATCCATGGTCAACCTCACATACCAACTGTACTCCCTCATAAGGTCCTTCAACCTAACAGGGACATAGACTCCAAAGCAAGGCTACCTCGTGTTGATATTATGGTAGCTGTAGGAGGTATTTACCTCCACGTGTAAACCTGACAAGAATAGAATACTCCGGGAAGCAAGAAGAAACCCTAATGAGGTGGCTAATAACCCTAGAAGACATGTCGGCTCAAGAGGATAATTTGTATTAGGTTATTAGCCTCCAAGAGAAGAAGTCGTCCAGAAGAAATAATATATACTAAATAGATAGATACCGAGAATGAGAAGTCGGCCCAGGCAGTTAGCCAAAATTAGTATAAATACAGGAGGCCAATCTTCATTATGGCAGGCATTCTCATAACTGCAAAGCAACACTTGTGTGCACTGCAGTGCCCAGTTTTGTGCGCGGATTTGGAGGAGAGTTGTCGTTGCCGTTGTTGTAGCTAGAAGATCACATTTTGGCTTGGACTATATCTTGGTTAGGGTTTGGACTATCTGATCAGCTCTTGTTGGTGTGTTATCCTTGGGGAAAGGTGTCACCCTTTGTTTGGATATCTAGCCTAGGGTTTTCTTCCAGAGTGATTCTCTGTCAAGGTTAAGGTGCTTGGAGGGTGGCTTCGGCCTATGGTTCAGTGACAATAATGATATTGTCAATGGTAAAATGATCACATCCATTATATTCTAACAGGTTATGGGCCCATGCCTCCTTCATTCAGTCTAACCGCTGGAAGGAAACATATCCATAAGGATATTAAGCTCGTTGAATAACTATCACTAGGGTTTCTAGCAGGAGCAGTCACCAAAAGCACTGCCACTAGGGTTACTAGTAGGTGCAGTTGTATAAACCCTAATCCTCTCATTGAGGCACCTTAAGTGAAGAGATTGACCTGATTTTCGGATAGACCAGTGCACCCTAGCCTAGCGCATCTCCTAGTACTCTCAGCAAGCCAAAACGTCAAGTTTGAGTTTTTGGTCAAATCTAGGGTTGACCAAGTCAAAGAATCCATGACTTACTCTATGAATTCAGAGAACAAGTTAGATGGAGCTTCTAAGTTCAGAGCATGGAATACAAGGATTGACCTCATTCTTGCCAAGAATAAAGTGTCGGACATCGTGAAATGAAAGATCATGGAACCAGAGTTTGAAGAAGGAAAAGAGAAGGAACCGCAGAACGTTGCAGTTATGGAGAAGTTCAAAGACAGTGACATCAATGCCATGAGTATCATAGTGGAATCTGTTAGCAACAAAAAATGTAATGGTATTTTTAAAAGCCTATTCATATCCCTCTCATTTTTACTTGTTATTTTTGTGGCCAATGTCTTTAATTCCAAGTTCTTCATGGATTTTCCAGTGATTGATTTTGCCCAACATCCTTAAATTTTCCCCTCTTGACCTGCAATACGAATAAAATTGTTAGCCCTAATCTATTGCATCTAGTTACTATCCTAAGTCTAGAATCTCTAATCTCAAATCATAAGTCTAAGCCTATCGGTGTTGATGGTTTGTTTTTAAAAGCTATCCCATGAATTAGCTTACCTACTAAACCATTTAATATGCCATATTCCAATTCATATGTTATACTGTCTCACTTGCTAGCTGTGCATTAAAATTCAAAGCCACGAGTCATTTACAAACTAATAAACAAGACGAAAATAAGGGTCAAGCCAAGAATTAACACACAGTCCCAGTATACATTACCAAATCAACAGTTCAAGTCAAGCTTCCAATTTGCATAACAAGCGTCGAGTCCATCTTTCAAATACCTGTCATCATCACAAGCCATACATAGGTTAGCGTTAAGACAAAACACTTAAGCACTATAGTGTCCAAATGTCCAAAGTCGAGCCCATATGCCACGCGATATACCAAACTAATTCACATGCCATGCAACTAAATTAAATCCTCAGGTCAATTGAGTGTTTAATGGACGAGAAATGTGTTAGAGGTTTTATCAAACGAGATGAATTTGAACAGCTTGCACCACCGATGCTCGAGCATGTCAAAGGGCCCTGCGAGCAGGTTTTGATTGAAGCAGGAGTTACTATAGACAAGATTCATGCGGTTGAAATTGTTGGCTCGGGTTCTCGTATTCCTGCAATATCCAAAATATTGACCGAGACTTTTGGAAAGAAACTGAGGCGGACAATGAATACAAGTGAGTGGGTGGCTCGAGAATGTGCTCTTCAGTGTGCTATTCTTAGTTCGACATTCAAAGTGTGCAAATTCAAAGTTCAAGAGAGTTATCCATTTTCTATTGTTTTGATCTGGAAAGGATCTGCTTCGACGTCTTAAGATGGAAGTTCAGAACAACAACAAATGACAAATTGTGTTCCTCAAAGGCGACACACTGCCAAGTACAAAGGTTTTAAAATTCTTTGCCTGGGGCCTTCACAGGAGAACATCCTGTACTTCTTACTGAAGCTCCCCTGAATCCCAAGGCAAATAGAGAGAAGATGACTCAGATCATGTTTGAAACTTTTAATGTGCCTGCTATGTATGTTGCCATTCAGGTAGTTCTATCTTTGTATGCAAGTGGTCGTGCAACTGGTATTGTGATAGATTCTGGGGATGGTGTTAGTCACATAGTGCCAATTTATGAAACATATGCCCTGCTTCATGCTATATTTAGATTGGATCTTGCGGAGCAAAATTTGATAGATGCATTAATGAAGATCTTGACAGAGAGAGGGTATTCATTCACCACCACTGCAAAGCGTGAAATTGTCCATGATGTGAAGGAGAAGCTTGCATATGTGGCACTTGACTATGAACAGGATCTTGAGATAGATAAAAGCAGTTATGTTCCTTAGGCAGGCTTTCACAGTTGTCTTAGCCACCGAAAGCAAAGATTTCGGTGGCTTACAGGCTATAATTTTGACTTCTTAGCCACCGAAAGTGTAGAGATAGCCAGATCGACTTTCTTATTGCCCAGATCTCAGTTTTTTACTCTCAGATGGTAGGAGGATGATTCCTATTGAAGCATAATAATTAACTGCACATATATCAGCTCTCTGTTCCAGTTTTTGAGGTGCTAGAGGAGGGGAAAAGGCCAAATAGCTTTTTCTATTTTTGGGTAGAAACTGCTCTGTTTTCAAGATGAAGATTCGACTTGATCGAATGCCTATGAAGAATCACTAAAGATGTAAAAGACTTTTTGAGATCATCATGTTAAGGGTTTGACCCTTAAAATAGGATTTATTCCTAATTCTATGAACTACTTTGACTTTACTATTTTTAGTATTCTAGATCCAATTTAATAGGATCTGGAACCGCTTTGTAAAGGCTATAAAGCCTAAAACTTATAAAGAAGTAAGGGGTCGACTTTGGAGACTCTTTCAGATTTTGTACTCAAGCTTCTCATTTTCATATTAAGTAATACAAGATTCTTTTTCCATAACTTGTTCAGATTTCATCTTCTTACCTATTTTGTACTTGCACCTGGATATTATATTCATGTTGTTATGCTTATTTATGCTCGATAACTATCATCTTATCATTGCATTCATAAGTTAAACTTTGCAAGTATTTCTGTGATTATTGTAATTGGCCATTCATATATGTTTTATATATGATTCTGCTGGTATAATAGTTATTTCTCCACACATCCATTTACTCGTAAACTCTCTGAACATTTGTGGTTGAAATCCTTGTCCATCTAAATGTGTTGATGCATGTTTTGAGTGAGGAATGATTCAGTCATCCGACTTGATCCAAACCCACACCTATTATTGAGAAAATAGTTTCCAAAAAGATTAAGTTACCAGGCATCTCTGACTTACAGCCTAGGAGAGTTTCCTGGAGTGTTAACAAATTGGCGTCGTTGTCGGGGAGAGGAGATTGAAGCTCAGCTTCCTAGGGATACGACATTAGGTCCAACTTTGATGATAGACAAAGCATGGACATAAATTGGTTGTAATCATCTATCTGGCGACTCCATGAAGGACGAATTCAGTGGCGACTCCCTTGTTCAGAAATCTGTTGGTGACTCCACCGGTATGACATGAACCAGATCTTTGCTAAGAGGTATGTGTTATGTGATTTTTCAAAAATTGTTGGTTTCCCTAATCCAGTGCCTAGTAGAGATGAATGGGAAAATAGTCTTCCCATATTTCGAGGAGAAGAGTGGGAAGTGCCAGCTGAACATTTGCTGGACTTTCATGATTACATGCATTGGCTGCAAGTAGTGCATGAGGATGTTCAGATCCAGCTATTTTGTTTTTCATTAGAAGGGATTGCTCGTGATTGGTAAATGTCTCTGCCTATTGCTAGTATCAACTCTTTGGCTGATTTTCATGTTGCCTTCCATGTGTTTGTAAAGGCATATTTTCAGCCGACTTTCTATTTCCTGAATGTTGTCATGAGTTCAATTTGTTGAATAAAAATCCAAATATTCAAGAAGACTTTGTTGTAGCAGAAGACATCTCTAATCATGATCAAGAGTTTGTTGATCCACATTTTGACAATCATGAGGATGCTTTTGACATTGTATTGAACGCATCTATTAAATATGGTTGTCACGAAGATCAAGAGGTATTGAATGATTGTAATAACATAGAAACATCTGACATCATATCAAATGTATCTACTGCTTTAGATATTCATGAAAATCAACATATCTCTTTTGAAGGTTTTGAGATCAAAGAGAAAATATATACATCAGCAAGTAACAGTTTCAGATCTGCAGTAAATGATGAGGGTAGTCTACAGTTTCAAGATTTGTAGAGACTGGAAGTTTGCAGCAGATACAAGGAAGGAGATGAGATGAAAAGTTCAGATCAACAGTCCTTCTTATATGACTCTCTGACAGAGGATGAGCAGTCTGTTTTCGACATTGAGACCAGTGATGGTGAAGAAGAGAAGAGAGGTTCAGATCAGCAGTTGAGTTTGCATTCTTTTTCGATAGAAGAAGAACAGTTTACATTCAGCATTGAGACCAGTGAGAGCAATCTGCAGCTGCAATACAGTCAGTTAGATCGACAACTCAAAGAGGTATTTCTTTATGACATTTATGACCCTATTGATAACTATTTGGAATCTGTGAGCAGCAAATGCGTTAAAGTATTTTTGTCAGAAGAAGATTGTCTTTATCATATGTTCGAACCTTTTTTCTGCATGATATGGCTTCCATTATTTTTTGGGCCAAGATCTAGCATGATGTTAGCAAATACGTTTCTGACGTGGCTTCATTGGAAGCATGATTTTACTTGATTAAAAAGAAGTAAAATGGTTAGAGTAGGAGTATATAGGAGAATAAGCTCTTCATCTGAGCAAGCAGATTCTTTCAGTTATTGGTTGATGAATAAGCAGATCAGGCTACAGGCAGACTACAGGTTCAGAAAAAATTAGTTGTAAAAGTCAGATGACTCCATTCCCAATGCTAAAGGCGACTGTAACTACTAGGTTCTTCGAAACCTCGCAGGGAGGTCTCCATCCCAGTTGAAGCCAGATGTTAGCAACAAAAAATGTAATGGTATTTTTAAAATCCTATTCATATCCCTCTCATTTTTACTTGTTATTTTTGTGGCCAATGTCTTTAATTCCAAGTTCTTCATGGATTTTCCAATGATTGATTTTACCCAGCATCCTTAAATTTTCCCCTCTTGACCTGCAATACGAATAAAATTGTTACCCCTAATCTATTGCATCTAGTCACTATCCTAAGTCTAGAATCTCTAATCTCAAATCACAAGTCTAAGCCTATCGATGTTGATGGTTTGTTTTTAAAAGCTATCCCATGAATTAGCTTACCTACTAAACCATTTAATATGCCATATTCCAATTCATATGTTATACTGTCTCACATGCTAGTTGTGTATTCAAATTCAAAGCCACGAGTCATTTACAAACTAAGAAACAAGTCGACAATAAGGGTCAAGCCAGGAATTAACACACAGTCCCAGTATACATTACCAAATCGACATCTCAGGTCAAGCTTCCAATTTGCATAACAAGCGTCGAGTCCATATTTCAAATACCTGTCATCATCACAAGCCATACATAGGTTAGCGTTAAGCCAAAACACTTAAGAACTACAGTGTCCAAATGTCCAAAGTCGAGCCCATATGCCACGCGATATACCAAACTAATTCACATGCCACGCAACTACATTAAATCCTCAGGTCGATTGAGTGTTTAATGGATGAGAAAGATGTTAGAGGGTTTATCAAACAAGGTGAATTTGAACAGCTTGCACCACCGATGCTCGAGCGTGTCAAAGGGCCCTGCGAGCAGGTTTTGATTGAAGCAGGAGTTACTGTAGATAAGATTCATGTAGTTGAAGTTGTTGGCTCGGGTTCTCATATTCCTGCAATATCCAAAATATTGACTGAGACTTTTGGAAAGAAACCGAGGCAGACAATGAATACAAGTTAGTGGGTGGCTCGAGAATGTGCTCTTCAGTGTGCTATTCTTAGTTTGACATTCAAAGTGTACGAATTCAAGGTTCAAGAGAGTTATCCATTTTCTATTGTTTTGATCTGGAAAGGATCTACTTCGGCGTCTGAAGATGGAAGTTCAGAGCAACAACAAATGACAAATTGTGTTCATCAAAGGCGACACACTGCCAAGTGCAAAGGTTTTAACATTATTTGCCTTGGGCCTTCACAGTAGAACATCCTATACTTCTTACTGAAGCTCCCCTGAATCCCAAGGAGAACAGAGAGAAGATGACTCAGATCATGTTTGAAACTTTTAATGTTCCTGCTATGTATGTTGCCATTCAGGCAATTCTGTCTTTGTATGCAAGTGGTCGTGCAACTGGTATTGTGATAGATTCTGGGGATGGTGTTAGTCACACAATGCCAATTTATGAAACATATGCCCTGCTTCATGCTATATTTAGATTGGATCTTGCGGAGTGAAATTTGACAGATGCATTAATGAAGATCTTAACAGAGAGAGGGTATTCATTCACCACCACTGTAGAGCGTGAAATTGTCCATGATGTGAAGGATAAGCTTGCATATGTGGCACTTGACTATGAACAGGATATTGAGATAGATAAAAGTAGTTATGTGCTTCAGGCAGGCTTTCACAGCTATCTTAGCCACCGAAAGCAAATATTTTGGTGGCTTGCAGGCTATAATTTTGACTCCTTAGCCACCAAAAGCGCGGAGATAGCCAGATCAACTTTCTTATTGCCCATATCTCAGTTTTTTACTCTCATATGGAAGGAGGATGATTCCTATTGAAGCATAATAATTAAATGCACATATATCAGTGCTTTGTTCCAGTTTTTTGAGGTGCTAGAGGAGGGGAAAAGGCCAAATAGCTTTTCTATTTTTGGCTAGAAACTACTCTGTTTTCAAGATGAAGATTCGACTTGATCGAATGCCTATGAAGAATCACTAAAGATGTCAAATAATTTTTGAGATCATCATGTTAAGGGTTTGACCCTTAAAATAGGATTCATTCCTAATTCTATGAACTACTTTGACTTTACTATTTTCAGTATTCTAGATCCAATTTAATAGGATCTGGAACCGCTTTGTAAAGGCTATAAAGCCTAAAACTTATGAAGAAGTAAGGGGTTGACTTTGGAGACTCTTTCAGATTTTGTACTCAAGCTTCTCATTTTCATATTAACTAATACAAGATTCTTTTTCCATAACTTGTTCAGATTTCATCTTCTTACCTATTCTGTACTTACACCTGGATATTATATTCATGATGTTATGCTTATTTATGCCTGATAACTGTCATCTTATCATTGCATTCATAAGTTAAACTTTGCAAGTATTTCTGTGATTATTGTAATTGGCCATTCATATATGTTTTATATATGATTCTGCTAGTATAATAGTTATTTCTCCACACATCCATTTACTCGTAAACTCTCTGAACATTTGTGGTTGAAAGTCTTGTCCATCTAAATGCGTTCATGCATGTTTTGAGTGAGGAGTGATTCAGTCATCCAACTTGATCCAAAACCACACCTATTATTGAGAAAATAGTTTCCAAAAAGATTAAGTTACCAGGCATCTCTGACTTACAGCCTAGGAGAGTTTCCTGGAGTGTTAACAGACTCTATAAAATACCACTTGATACCCTACATCTCCCATCTTGACTCATCGAAGAAGATGTACGATGCCCTAACAAACCTCTTCTCAGTCAGAAACATTGTACAAGTAATGAGTCTGAAGAATGAGCTCTGTGACATGAAGATGAATGATGATGATAGCATAACATCATACTTTGTGAGGATCTCCCAATTAAGAGATCAACTACAGGATATTGACGAGATCACCTCTGAGAAGGAATTGGTAAACATAGTACTCAATGCTCTTCCCAAGACATGGGATGCATTTTCCACAACATGAACACAAAGAAGGAGTATCCTACATTTGAAGAACTTTGGACTTGTTGTGCTCAAGAATAGTCGAGGATCAGTGTAAAAGAGAAACCCCAAAAGAGGTACGATGATCAAGCCTTCACAGCAAGATTCAAGAATTTCAGGAACAAAAGGAAGCTTGGTTCAAGGAGGAATCCAAATCAAGAGAAAGATATTTCAGAAATACAATGCTTCAATTGTCGAAAGTATGGTCACTACAAGAATCATTGTCCTGAACTAAAGAAAAGGAAGGGGACACACGAAGCATCAATTACCGAAGAAAAGGAACCTACAAAGAAGACTAAGCAGGATAAAAGAGACTTCTTCTTCTGAAGGTAACAATACTCTTCTTAGTTCTTGTACATATCTTGTTTGCATAATCTCTGTACATATCTTGTATATCTATCTCTTAGAAGATAATATGTTCCAAGAAGAACTATACCTATGGAAGAACAACAAGATAAGTATTGCGATCATTATACAAGTCAGATAATACACATGAAAGGATGAAATACATCAAACAAATCGTGTGGAAGCTATTACAAGATAAGCCAAAATCAGAATCAATCATGAAGACACTTAGAAGAAGCAAAGACAGAAAGAAGTCAGCAATCAAGAGGAAATTGGAGAAAGACTTATAACACTTTGCAGAAGGGAATAAGGATGCAGACAGAAAAGTGGACTCTCCTAGATGGAGGGAGCCGATTATATATCACCAAAAAGAAGAGCATGCATGAATCAAGGATTAGGATGGAGCTAATCCTATGATCCATTGAAGATGATGAAGTATATATCCATGATAGCAAACATGAAAAGCAATACATGTTCATTTCAACCTTAGAAGAAGTTGTCTTCGAAGAGAAGCCTTAAAGTATCCCTGGTTGTCCATTCACATCTGTGATCCTATGATGAAAGGAAGAAGTGGAATCTTTAGGGCATGGGATCTGTAAGAAACTCCATGGACCCAAGAAAAACATTAGGAAGAACATAAAGATCCCAAGAAAGAAAGAGAAGCTAGAACAACCAATCATTGTATCAAGAATCACAAGATTACTAGCCTGATATGAATTCACTAAAAGCAATCAAGCAGAGGAAGTGAAAGTTCTGATGAAGAACAATGTATATATGCAAGCATTGCAAGATCCATAACTACAGGTTCTCCCAGATGGAGGGAGAAGACTATGATGATTACTTGTTCCAGTAAACTAGACATACCTCTACATGAGTCATTATATCATCTGCAATATCTATGGGTTGGAGTTCTACATCAGATGAGTGCAAAGACTGTTCCCCAGAGAAATTAAACAAAGAGCGTATGAAGAGAAACATCAAGCCTTTGAGACATACCAGAAAGAGACTCTTGTATGCAGATGGAAGAAGATAACTTGGTGGAGAACTTCCAATGCACAGTAGAAGCGTGGTGAAGAACAGAGATATTGTATCAGAATGATTACTTAGAAGATCAGGATGATTGTAACACACCCACTACGGGAACTAATATTTTTTGGCTTTTTCCTTCTTTTCACCAAGGAACAGAATCCTCAAATTCCTATGGGGCCTGATGCAGACCCTACCGTCCCTTATCCTTACCCATGTGATCGTTGGCTATGACCACGGGCCTTATCGGAGAGGTGCTTCCATCTTTAGCGATTCGGGAAATCGCGATGCATGTGTTCCCCTGCTCTCTTGTCTCTCCAAGTGCCGAAATCCGAAAGGGACCAATAGTTTGTCACATCTAACAATGCCTCGAATTAATACCTGGCATCCCACCTTTCGGAGTTTCACATACCGGTTTTCGCGGTAGAAGAGGACGAGGGGTTCATACCCTTCGGTTTTCCGGGTGCCGAAACACCAAGAACCGAATCTACATGCACTAAGCCGTATCGATATTTCACAAGTCGGGAATTCGGGACTGGTGAGTACAAGAGACTTGCTTCTAAGTTCTAGATATCCCGGGTGCCGAAGTACCGAGACATCAAGACTTATCCGCGTTATTATTATTTTGGGCTTTCGCAAGTCGGGACTTCGTGACCGGCGAATACAAGGGAACTAACCCTTTGGGTTTCCCCAGTGCTAAAACACTGAAACATCCAAACTCTAGACACACTATGTCATTTTGGGGTTTCACAAGTCGGGATTTCAGGACTAGCGAGTACAAGAAACTTGCCCTTAGATATCTTGGGTGCCGAAACATCGAAACATATATCCTCTAAACTCACTTCGGGGTTTCGCAAGTCGGGATTTCGTGTTGTGCGATGACAAGAGGTCTCGCATATGGGTTTCCCAGGAGTCGAAACTCCAAAGTTCATATATATATATATATATGCTAAGCTCGTTTCAGGGTTTCGCAAGTCAGGATTTCGCGACATGTGAATACAAGGAAACTTGCCCTTGGGTATCCCGGGTGTCGAAACGCCGAAACACTAACTCTAACCACACCATACCATTTCGGGGTTTCGCAAGTCGGGATATCATGATGTGCGATGACAAGAGGTCTTGCCTCTGGGTTTCCCGGAAGCCAAAACTCTGAAGTTCATATGTACATACGCTAAGCTCGTTTCGAGGTTTCGCAAGTCGGGATTTTGCGATATGCGAATACAAGGAAACTTGCCCTTGGGTATCCCGGGTACCGAAACGTCGAAACACTGACTCTAACCACACTATACCATTTCGGGGTTTCGCAAGTCGGGATATCGCGATGTGCGATGACAAGAGGTCTTGCCTCTGGGTTTCGCGAGAGCCAAAACTCCGAAGTTCATATATACATACGCTAAGCTTGTTTCGGGGTTTCGCAAGTCGGGATTTTGCGATATGCGAATACAAGGAAAACTTGCCCTTGGGTATCCTGGGTATCAAAACGCATAAACACCAAACTCTAACCACACTATACCATTTCGGGATTTCGCAAGTCAGGGTTTCGGGACTTGCGAGTGCAAGGGAACTTGCCCTTGGGTATTCCGAGTACCGAAACACCAAAATACTGAGATCTAAGAGAGACACTCTCCCTTGTGTAGGGTTTTAAGACTTAATCCATAAAAATCCTCCTTCAGGTTCTCGGGTAACTTTCACCAGGTTCGAAGACCATACTGAAAGGTCTTCTTAAATCACCGAGCTTATTAACTTCGGTGATGGGTAAAATCAAACTCAAGGGTTTACTAAGATGGTAGTTCTTTCTAGGAACTTACCATGGCTCTGGAATGTAAGGGAACGATCCCAAAAGTGTGTCCCTGTGGGGAAATCTATCCAGGGCATCATGTGAGACAAATAAGGGAAACAAATCTCCCGAGAACAGACTTGAAAACTAAATTCGTTCAAAT
>ML791171.1:424283-435901 GCA_009831015.1 Picea engelmannii
GAGGGCCCATAGTGATAATAGTGGAGGTCATTCAATGTAAGGTGGACTAGGTCCACTATATTATTAAATAAGGCCCACTATGGTAGTTAGATATAATAAATGTAAGAGGACTTCTTAGAAGGTTCTACTTCTAGAAGATTACTTGTCTAGAATGTTCTTAGGTGATGGTAGCACTATATAAAGGGTTCAAGCAATGTAATGGGACATGAAGAGAAGTATTGTATTTGGAGCGGTAGCTCAATAGGAGGATGCCCCCTCGAAGAGGCAAGTGAACAGGAGAGGATCACTTCCATAATAGGATCCATTGTATGGTGTTGCCCTACCTCAAGGGTTTGATAATAATATTGTGTGGTTTCTTCTATATTGCTTTGTGGATCTATTGTGTATTCAGTAATTGTGTTGATTATATCTTCAAATTTGGTATTGGTTCTTAACACTATTGATGGGAGAGATTGATGTGGAGAGATAGTCACATTGACTATTGATGTAGAACATGTCGTATCTACATGTTGACATCAACAATGGTTTCCCATTTCCATTCTGGGATTGGTAGAGGCTGTAATAATCATGTTGGGTGTCGGTGTTCTGCTTTAACCGATTGGCATTCTATGCATTTGGCTAAGTACTCAGATATGTCTTTCTTCATTTGAGGCCAATAGAATTGTTTCCTGGTGGTTGTGATCATATTTTGGTATCTGGTATGACCAGTATAGGGTCTTTGGTGCAGTTCATCCATTATGAACCTCTTCAAGTCATCACAATCTGGGATATATAATCTATTTTTGTAAGTGAGCAGACCTCCTTCCATCATCTGGTAGCCTCCATACTTTATCCCTATGGGTTCTTGCTGCAGGTACGAGGTCACGGTCTGGAAGAATGTGTCTGTCTCTTGTGCATTTCTGACACTTTACTTGACATCCGTCTCGCAGGTGCTTACCGCTACCAGGCGAATTGTTTTCATGCTTCTGCTAAGGGCATCATCCACCCTATTTTCCTTTCCTTTAACATGTTTGATTTCAAAATCAAACTCACTAAGGAGGGCCATACACTTGGCTTGTCGGGTATTGAGCTTTGGTTGGTCAAACAGATATCACAATCCACAGTGGTCTGTCATAAGCACAAATTTCCTCCCCAGGAGGTAATGTCTCCACATTTTTAAGGCATGCACTATGGCAGCCAATTCTAGATCATGGGTCACATATTTGACTTTGTGCTCATTCAATTTTCGAGATTCATAGCAGACTACACTTCCTCCCTGCATAAGAACTCCTCCGAGCCCTTCCTTGTAGGCATATGTGCACATGAGGAAGTCAGCTTTGGGATTGACGATCTTCAACACGAGTGTGTGGGTCAGTAGATGTTTCAGGGTTTGAAATCTTTCTTCACATTCTTGTGTCCACATGAATTTAGCTCCCTTCTTCTAGAGTGCAGTGATTGGACAACCAATCTTGGAGAATCCTTTTATAAATCTCCTATAGTATCCTGCCAAGCCCATAAAGGATTTGATATCCGAAACGTCCTTCGGGGTAGGCCATTCCATGATAGACCTGATCTTATCAATGTCTACTGCTACCCCTTCTTTAGATAGGACATGGCCCAAGTAATGTATTTGCTTCTGGAAAAAGTCACACTTGCTAAATTTGGCATAGAGATGATGTTCTCTTAGCACTTGAAGCACAAGCCTAAGGTGTTCTTCATGTTCCTCTCTATTCTTGAAGTAAATTAATATGTCTTTAATAAACACCAGCACAAATTTGTCTAGAAATTTGCTGAGCACATTATTCATCAAGCACATAAAAGTGGCAGGGGCATTGGTCAATCCGAATAGTACTACCACAAACTCGTAGTGACCCTTGATCCAGACTTGATGGTATCCAGATCTCAAGTCAATCTTCGAGAAGATAGAGGCACCTCCCAATTGATCGAACAAGTCATCGATCCTGGGTAAGGGGTACTTGTTCTTTATGGTTGCCTTATTGAGTTGTCTATAATCTATACACAGTCGGAGGGTACCGTCTTTCTTTTTCACAAACAGGATTGTTGCTCCCCATGGAGACATACTGGGTTGGATATAGCCTCTTTCCATCATTTCTTTTAGTTGTAATTTAAGTTCAACTAGCTCAGGTGTGTTCATCCTGTAGGGTGTCCTAGACACTGGCACCGCTCGTGGTGCAAGTTCTATTGAGAAGTCGATGTCCCTTCTCGGAGGTAAACCCAGTACCACATCCGGAAATACATCTTTGTATTCTCTTAGTGTGGGGTGGTCTTCGAGGCTTGGTTTGTCACCTTCAATTATTTTCAACATTTGTATTGCATATAGTGGACATCCTTTTCTGCAATACTTTCTCATTTGAAGAGTTGATATTTGTCTCACCAAGATAGGTTTCTGGATTCCTTGAAGGGTTATTTTTCTTCCTTCTTCACTTACACATTCCAAGGTTTTATGGTAATAGTCCAGTTTGGCTTTATGGGTGGCTAGCCAGTCCATACCAATAAACAGATCATATGATCCCAGGGGTAATATGTTAAGGGTTTCTTGGGTGGGGAATTTGCCCATAATGAATTGGCAAGCTAGTATGACCTCCGCTACCCTTCTTTTGGTGCCAGTGGCTAACTATACCAACCATGGCTTGGTGTTTTTATGTGGCTGTAGTTTACATTTATCCATAGCCTTATGGGCTATATAACTCAAATTTGAACCAGGGTCAATCAGAATAGACACTAGATGGTTGGTGATCATACCTTCGATTTCCACCACTGAAGCTTGGTGGTCAGCTTGGTTATTATCCAAGGCTGCATAAATTTGTGGTACACTCCTGGCCACGTTATTGCCAGTGGTAGCTTTTTGAACGTTGTAAATTCTTCATTTGTTATGTTGTCAGTGCGAGCAGTCCCTCAGTAAATGTTCTTCTCCACAACCCCAACATTTCAAAGGTTCTCTCTTTGGGTTATCAGTCTTTACTGGGGCATATCCAAAAAGTTTATTTTCGCTCAAGGATGGAAAGTTCTGCTGGTATACACTTTGTGCTGGGAAGCTCATCCTTGATTTCTTTTTGTAGTCCTTAAATCTTGGGGATCTAAACCCCTTTTTCTGGAATCTCGAACTATCCTTCTGCTTCTAGCCTTCGCAAGGTCCTGTTCGATGCCCAAGCTGTTCATAACAATATCTTGCCTTTCGGATAGTATCTTCTAGGGTATTTGGTTCGTCAAATTCAATCTTGTTCTGATAGTCCTTAGGTAGTCCACTGATGAATCGTTGCACCTTTTCCTTTTCTGCTTGTATGTAGGGTACATACCTCAGCAACTCGAGGAATCTGCTGACATATTCCTCTATGGTGAGCTACCCCAGCTTGAGTTCATAGAATTCTTTAGTCTTTTCGTCGAAATATTTTTCCGACAAATACTTCTTCCTGAAGTATTTCTCAAACTGTTCCCAAGACAGGTCTTCTTCGTGAATCCCTTTTACATTCTTAAGGTCTTCCCACCAAATGGAATCCTTTCCATTCAGGTTGAAGGTGGCTACTTGGGCCTTCAAGTTTTTTGAGAAGTCATGGACTCTGAAATACTTCTTTAGTCCAAGCAGCCAGGCCTCCGCTTCCTCTCCCTTCTTTATTTCGCTGTCGAAGGAGGGTGGTTTGGCCTTTTTGAACTCTTCGAGATTATGACTCTTGGAAAGTTTTCACTTCTTTCGATTTCTTCGGGAATGAGAACTAGTTCGGCTGCTAGAAGATCCCTTTGATTCACCAGCTTCCTTTCCAGAGGAATCGTCCGACGCTTGTCCCTTATCTCTGGGGTGGACCTTTCTCGAGGTGATCCTCTCAGTGTGGCCACTGACATGACCACGTTTTTGTGTCTCAGGTTTATGTTGCAATTGCTTTTGTATGTCGGATAAGCTCTATAGTAAAACTGCATTAATTTATGTTTGCTTCTCTTACTCTTTTATCATCCTTTCGTCTTGATCCTTGTAGCTCTGTAATTCGACCATGAGGCTCCTCATAGTCTCAGCTAGATCTGGAGGGGTCCCTACCGCCCTCCTTTTGTCAGAATCTTCGTCTCTATTGTGGGAGCCCTCCCCCACTTCATGGTGAGTCACCATTCTATACGTCTGTAATTTCCCGTGGTTGATCATCCGCTTGTGTGCAAAGAAAAATTCTTATTGTTAGTTAATATTCATATTCATTCATAACCAGTACATAATCCATATTTTTCACAGGCACACACACAATAGGAGTTTTCATTCTTAACCTCGACTTATGATTAAGGGGGTTAAGATAGAGGGTTACTCCTTTTAACAGTACTCCAAATGGAGTCTCTTCGCAACCCATTCATGAGCCCAAGCAGGCCGAGTGTTGTAACCATTCTCTGATACCATTTTGTAACACACCCACTACGCGAACTAATATTTTTTGGCTTTTTCCTTCTTTTCACCGAGGAACAGAATCCCCGAATTCCTATGGGGGCTGATGCAGACCCTACCATCCCTTATCCTTACCCATGTGATCACTGGCTATGACCACAGGCCTTACCGGAGAGGTGCTTCCGGCTTTCGCGATTCGGGAAATCGCGATGCATGTGTTCCCCTGCTCTCTTGTCTCTCCAAGTGCCGAAATCTGAAAGGGACCAGCAGTTTGTCACATCTAACAATGCCTCGAATTAAGACCTGGCATCCCACCTTTCAGATATTCGCGTATCATTTTTCACGGTAGAAGAGGACGAGGGGTTCATACCCTTCGGTTTTCCGGGTGCCGAAACACCGAGAACCGAATCTACATGCGCTAAGCCGTATTGGGATTTCACAAGTCGGGAATTCGGGACTGGCTAGTACAAGAGACTTGCTTCTAGATATCTCAAGTGTCGAAGTATCGAGACATCAAGACTTATCTGCGTTATTATTATTTCTGGGTTTCGCAAGTCGGGACTTCGCGACTGGCAAGTACAAGGGAACTAACCCTTTCGGTTTCCCGAGTGCCGAAACACCGAAACATCCAAACCCTAGACACACTATGTCATTTCAGGGTTTCGCAAGTCGGGATTTCAGAACTGACGAGTACAAGAAACTTGCCCTTAGATTTCCCGGGTGCCGAAACACCGAAACATATATCCTCTAAACTCACTTTGGGGTTTCGCAAGTCGGGATTTCACGATGTACGATGAAAAGAGGTCTCGCATCTAGGTTTCCCAGGAGATGAAACTCCGAAGTTCATATATATATATATATATATATATGCTAAGTTCGTTTTGGGGTTTCGCAAGTCGGGATTTCATGACATGCGAATACAAGGAAACTTGCCCTTGGGTATCACGGGTGCCGAAATGTCGAAACACTAACTCTAACCACACTATACCATTTCAGAGCTTCACAAGTCAGAATATCACGATGTGCGATGACAAGAGGTCTCGCCTCTGGGTTTCCCAGGAGCCGAAACTTCGAAGTTCATATATACATACGCTAAGCTCATTTCGAGGTTTTGCAAGTCAAGATTTCACGATATGCGAATACAAGGAAACTTGCCCTTGGGTATCCCGGGTGCCGAAACGTCGAAACACCAATTCTAACCACACTATACCATTTCGATGTTTCGCAAGTCGGGATATCACGATGTGCGATGACAAGAGGTCTCGCCTCTGGGTTTCCCAAGAGCCGAAACTATGAAGTTCATATATACATATGCTAAGCTCGTTTCAGGGTTTCACAAGTTGAGATTTCGCGATATGCGAATACAAGGAAAACTTTCCCTTGGGTATCTCGGGTGTCGAAACGCCGAAACACCAAACTCTAACCACACTATACCATTTTGGTATTTCGCAAGTCAGGGTTTTGGTACTTGTGAGTGCAAGGGAACTTGCCCTTGGGTATTTCGGGTACCGAAACACCGAAATACTGATATCTAAGAGAGCCACTCTCCCTCATGCAACGTTTTAAGACTTAAGCCATAAAAATCCTCCTTCGGGTTCTCGGGTAACTTTCACCAGGTTTGAAGACCATACTGAAAGGTCTTCTTAAATCACCGAGCTTATTAACTTTGGTGATGGGTAAAAGTAAACTCAAGGGTTTACTAAGATGGTAGTTCTTTCCAGGAAATTACCCCAGCTCTGGAATGTAAGGGAACGATCCCGAAAGGGTGTCCCTGTGGAGAAATCTATCAAGGGAATCATGTGAGACAAATAAGGGAAACAAATCTCCCGAGAACAAACTTGAAAACTGAATTCGTTCAAATACATATATCTATATCTATATAAAACGAATGTGGTCATTCCAATATACGCAAGTAACCGTCGTTTCCGACCAATACATCATGCAGGCATTTCTATACAGAAACCATCTATAATTTCACAAACCATGAGCATACATTTCGAGATATTCAATTCAAGATACAGGATATAACACTTATCAGAAAACACCAGGTGTGATGCAATTGCTGAGAGGGGTGCTCGTTTCCACCCAACTGTAGGCTTAACGATTCTGAATGGATTTACCACTAGCCACCCCCAAGCTAGACCACGATGCTTGAGACTCAGTGTCTTACTTCCCGCTCTTCGAAAGTCAAGGACGAAGGTTACTCTCCTTCTCCTTTGCTCAGGACTCACAGTATTTTTCCGAAGTTCCTCTGGTTCTCCTTCTGCGATCCCTGTTGCATGCTCTCCCTCCCTCCATGCTTCCTTTCTTGTTGCAAGGTCGTGTGTGGTGCGAATTCCCCCACAGTGGTCAGGTCTGAGGGCTTATACGGATGGGCGGTTCACCCCCATCTCCTCATTAACTCATGAGGAGCCTCCCCACCTACCATCCTGGTGAGTAATTCATTTCAGGACCGAAGAGCAGCTTTGCTCTTTGAGCCAGTGAGGACCAATACGGTATTGGTTCAATGGAAGTTAACGCCACCATTCCAGGTGCCTTCCACCACCTTTCATCAGCCATTGTGGTCTCTTTTTCATCACATCCCCCTCTCAGTAGTTACACAACATATATTCACACATTATTTACATTCATTGACCCTTTTTGCAGGGTCCATCAAATTACACATTCACATTTCGGAGTTTGCCATAGTTCTTGGCCAATATAGTTATTTTTACAAACTGGGAGAAACAGGGGTGTTACAATGATGGATTGCTAACCCATGACAAAGATCTCATGATGACAGAAGAAGTGCCACATGGATATGTTCTAGTTTGACTCTTGCCACGATGTTGTGAGCTAGTAGGAACTAAGAGGAATCCAACAATGATATACTTTATTGATCAGAGCTACATGAAGCCTTCAGAGAAAACAAGTGTTCCAGGCCGAAGTACATTTGAAATCAAGCATTAAATTATCTGTGATGAAATCCATAAAGGAGAAAGTGGTTCTCCAATACATATCTCCATAGATGAGTAGATAAGCAGACATTTTGGTAAAGCTTCTGTCTAAGATGAAAGAGTTTGCGTACTCAAGCTAGAGCTCATGGAGACAACTTCCTTATTGAAAAAGGAAGAGATGAATCCTAGGTTGGGAGGGAGCACTGATGTGTTATTGATTTATGGACAGTCATTTATCAGTTCGAAAAATGGTCCAGGATGAGCAGTTCCTTTCCAGTTCGGAAAGCGATTTGAGATTTCTGACGGACAGGCATTTTCCAGTTCGGAAAATGGTCAAGATCGAACAGTCATTTTCATAATGAAATTGGTTCGATGGATTGTTGATGTACCATTTTATGGGGAGTGGCCTAGGGAAGTCTCTCTTCTTGAGGGTTACTCAAGAAGACTGTCCTGCCTCACCAAACAACAATTTCCCATTGTGGTTAACATGGGGAATGGTTCGTTTTGGAGGTTGGTGCAGGACAGTCATTTCCTTTGGAAATGGTCCAGACAATCATTCCTTAGGGCAGATTCATTCTCTCCAGGTCGCACTTTGTTTAGTGCCGGAGAAATGACCTGGGGTGAGGAATAGTCCAGGTTCAGAAATCAGGGATGGACATTCCTTAGGGAAGACTCATTCTCTCCAGGTTACACTTTGTTTAGTGTCGGAGGAATGGTCTAGGGTGGGAAAGGAATGGTCTAGGGTGGGAAATGGTCCAAGTTCAGAAATTAGGACAGTTATTCTTCCTTTCTTGAGAATAATAGGTCCAGATAGATCATCATTGATGTCTTACTTTCTGAGGGCAGATGCTCTTCCAGATCTCACAGATGTGAGTGGAAGAATGGCCCAGATGATTCAGTTTATATCATAGCATTGTTTCTGTGTAGATTGATATCAGATGATTGTTATGAAGACTGTATGTCTCTAGACAGTAGATGTATACTAATGTGGTGGATGTGTTCCACTATTTGTGACTATACGTCAATGATCAAGTACCTGTGTGTTACTTGGTGTGGTAGTGTACCATTGGATTGTAGTTGTGTACTACTATGGATAGAAACAGTTGTGTTCTATTGAATGATATTGTTTTGATTGCCTTGAAGACTATCAATTATCAATAGTATTGGAAATGATTATCAGCTAGATGGATGATCAATTGATAGAGACGAAAAATGGTTCAAGACATTTATTCGAGTAGAAGAATGGCTCTTGTGTCACTCTCTGGAGTGAGTAACTTGTCCAGCATCATGTTTGATTACTCAGACAGAGTATGGTTTCAAGATATGATGCAGTTGATGACATTGATAGTGATGATGGTGCTCATGATCCAGTCATGAGATATTATGTACAACTATGTTAATGCTACCGGATGAATGGTATGTTTTGTGCTCAAGACCATTACCTGTAATACCTCCCTAGCTAGGAGGGAGTGTTGATATTATGGTAGGTGCGGGAGTTATTTACCTCCACGTGTAAACATGAAAATAATAGAATACTTCGGGAAGCAAGAAGAAACCCTAATGAGTTGGCTAATAACCCTAGAAGACATGTCAACTCAAGAGGATAATTTGTATTAGGTTATTAGCCTCCAAGAGAAGAAGTCGGCCAGAAGAAATAATATATATTGAACAGACAGATACCCAGAATGAGAAGTTGGCCTAGGTAGTTAGCCAAAATTAATATAAATATAGGAGGCCAGTCTTCATTCTGGCAGGCATTCTCAGAATTACAGAGCAACACTTGTGCACACTGTAGTGCCTAGTTTTGTGCATAGATTTGGAGGAGAGTTGTCGTTGCAGCTATGACAGCTAGCAAATCACGTTTTGGCTTGGACTATCTCTTGGTTAGGGTTTGTACTATTTGATCGACTCTTGTTGTTGCGTTATCCTTAGGGAAAGGTGCGCTACCCTTTGTTTGGCTATCTAGACTATGGTTTGCTTCCGGAGTGATTCTCTGTCAAGGTTAAGGTGCTCAGAGGGTGGCTTCGGCCTATAGTTAGGTGAAAATAGTGATATTGTCAATGGTAAAACAATCACATCCATTATATTCTAAGACCTAGCACTAATCCTAGAACACGTAGATGATTCAGTCCCATGGTGGGGAGCCATCCTTTGGAAATTGAAATGCCTAGCCAAAGAAAAACTCTTCATGTCGCTCCTCCTCACAAACAAATATCCCACATGGGATAATCTATAGAAGCACAACTTTGTGGGGCCTGGTCATTTCCCCCTATGCAAATAGGACACAAAGGATATCCCACACATGTTTCTATATTTCCCCTTCTCTAAGTAAGTTTGTTCCATTCTCTCCTCTTCGGCTGAAGATGTGCTTAAATCATGGCTCTCCTAGTGGGTTTTAACTAGCAACATGCACACATTTGGAAAGAATACATTGATTCTCTCTCCTCCTCCATGGTCAACCTCAAATACCAATCGTACTCCCTCATATGGTCCTTCAACCTAATATGGGCATACACTCCAAAGTAGGGATACCTAGCACTAATCCTATAACACATGGATGAGCCAATCCCATGGTGGGGATCCCTCTGGAAATTGAAATGCCCAACCAAAGCAAAACTCTTCATGTGGCTCCTCCTCACAAACAAAGCTCCCACATGGGATAATCTATAGAAGCACAGCTTTGTGGGGCCTGGTTTTTTCACCCTATGCAAAAAGGACACAAAGGATATCCCACATGTGTTTCTATATTACCCCTTCTCTAAGGAAGTTTGTTCCATTCTCTCCTCCTCGATTGAATATTCCCTTAAATCATGGCTCTCCTAGTGGGTTTGAACTAGCAACATGAACACATTTGGAAAGAATACATTGAATCTCTCTCCTCCTCCATGGTCAACCTCACAGACCAATTGTACTCCCTCATATGGTCCTCCAAACTAACAGGGACATACACTCCAAAGCATGTCTACCTAGCACTAATCCTAGAACACATAGATGAGACAGTGCCATGGTGGGGAGCCATCCTCTGGAAATTGAAATGCCCAACCAAAGAAAAACTCTCCATTTGGCTCCTCCTCACAAACAAAGCTCCCACATGGGATAATCTATAGAATCACATCTTTGTGGGGCCTGGTCGTTTCCCCCTATGCAAATAGAACACAAAGGATATCCCACATATGTTTCTATATTTCCCCTTCTATAAGGAATTTTTGCCCATTCTCTCCTCCTTGGTTGAATATGCCCTTAAATAATGGCTCTCCTAGTGGGTTTGAACTAGCAACATGCACACATTTGGAAAGAATACACTAATGCTCTCTCCTCCTCCATGGTCAACATCACAGACCAATTGTACTGTTAAGAACCAAATATCAATATAGCATAGAAAAACCTCAGAATAAGTACTCAATGCCTTGAAAAAGAGAGAAATTCATATAATAAGCCTCTACGAGGGGGAAACCTCCTTATGCCCACATAAATGTACAATTACAAGATGATTCCAAATGAAAATGTATCCTTGGTATATATAGGAGACTAGGAGGTATAATTACAACTAATGGACTAAACCCGACATAAATAAAATAACAATACTAATGTAATATGCCACAATTAAGGGGTAATGAGCCATTATTTAGGGCTTAACATGCCCCTCCCCTTGAGACAAGTGTTTTCCGCAAAGCTTGAGTAACTATGGATGATTTTGTATAAAAGACTCATCTTCCCAAGTGGAATCTTCAGACGGTAGTTTCTTCCATTTAATGAGATACTCTGAAATGTATCTATTCCTCAGCGGGTGAATTCTTGTGTCAATGATGGCTTCAAGCTCCAATATGATTTTTCCTTCCTCGTCAAGTTCTGGAAATATAGTTTGAACTAAGATCTTGTCACCTATAACCTTCTTTAAGCATGAAACATGGAAAATTGGGTGTACTCATGAAGATGCAGGCAACTCCAATTTGTATGCCATAGTACCAATATTTTGCAACACCTTATAAGGGCCATAGTACTTTGGTGATAATTTATCATCCTTCTTGGCTTGCTTGAGGGACATCAGTTTGTATGGTTGTAGTCTTAAAAACACCCAATCTCCTACTTCAAAGCTTCTTTCACTACAATGTTGATATGCTTGTTGTTTCATGTGATTCTGTGCCATGGTTAGGTTGTCCTTTAATATTTGGAGAACTTGTGGTTGATGCTCGATGTGATCTTCCACTGCTTGAACCTTAGATTTTTCTTTTATAGAAGAAGTGATGGAAGGAGGGTGGTATCCATAGAGTGCCATAAATGGTGTCATTTTTGTTGCAGTATGAAAGGAAGTGTTATACCACCAT
>ML791171.1:442293-459249 GCA_009831015.1 Picea engelmannii
TCCAGTCAACTTCTCCACGCAATGGATCAACTGCTATTGCGGTAAGTCTTGCAAAATGGGGTTCTCTGGAACAGGGTGCAGTGCAGGACCTATTCTACCCTTATGATGAGCAAGTGTATCTCCCGGAGCAGTCAACAGCATTAGTGGAGGAGTTTATAACAACAAATTTGTGGCCTTCAAATTATAGTGAATGGGTCACAGTCTTTGGTGGGGAGCCTGCGAAAAACACACGGTTACCGCAATTCCAAGGTCACACGGGAGTTTTTGAGTTAAGGCATAGGAAACGGAATAAGTGCGTCGAATCTTCCAAGACAAATCTTGATTTTACTCTCGGTGATGATCTAACCATCTCCGGGGTGTCAGAAATGGCAGACAAAACTCTAGTCGAGAAAGCCTATGGTCGTCAATTTAGTGGACACTAAAATATTGGGCGATGGAAAATTGGGATGCGATCTACAACCCTCCTCCCAAAATCATTTGCTTGTCCAGAGGATGGTTCATGCTTATCTTTTCAGAAAAATCTTAGGCTTCAATGGTTCTTCAAAAAAGTTGGTTCATCGACTCTTCTCCAATCTTTTTTAAGCTTTGGAACCCTACCTTCGATGTCGCAAGCGAAATATTGGACTCCATACCCATCTGGGTAAGGCTGTCGGGACTTCCTCCTCATCTGTGGAATGAGAAATGATTTCAAGCTATTGGGAATCATTTAGGGGAATTTCTAGTTGCAGGTATGGGTTACATTGATTTTGGGGAGATGTCGGTAGCAAGGATTCTAGTGTTATTAAACATCAGAGAAGGGCTAAAGGAATTTCTAAATTTGACAGACTTGGGAAGGACTAGAGTCCAAATCCTAGATTATGAAAGAGTTCATTTCCGTTGCAGGAGGTGCCATGAGTATGGACACATTGTAAAGGATTGTAAATCCACTATGAAGGAGCGCAAAAATACTCTATCAACGTCAGAAAATAGAGTGGATGAAGGGATTCCGGCCTCTTTGGGCATGAACACTCCCTCATCGAGCTCATACATAGGGGGAACTACTCTAAGTGATCCAACAACCTCACGGATAGTGGAAGCGAAGGCACCGACTACTCAAGAAGGTGACTCTAAGGCATTTTTCCCAGCTAGGCGAGGTGTGCTGACACTAGAAGCTTGTTTGGAGGCCTTTCCTCAGTTTTTGATCGATAACCTATTGGGTATGCATCTTTCTATTCCTCGCTCAGTGAATGTTTTATTTAAATATTGTTTTATTTAAAAATTTCAATGTTACCTGTCTTGATAATGGTCGTTCACCCCAGTTTCTTCACTCTAGAATCCTTTCGGCTTTAATCCCTTCCTTCAAGCCCCCAATTTTGCCTACCCATCCATAGCCCAACACTGCCTCTAACCTGGGCTCCCCGCCTGTTCCCCCAATTCCCTAGCCACCTGAGAATTCTTCCTCTGAGGAGTCTCGTGACTCAATCATTCGTTATCAGCTCCATAACAGAACTGTCTCTATTCCCAACTCAGATCACAGAGGATTGGGTCCAAATCCAGAGATTCAAAAACCATAAAAGGGACGAGGTAGAGACTCCCACTTCTTCAAGGCACAATCCAAAGCACTGGTCGACATTGCTTCCAGTAGGCAAAAGTCAATTGTTGGGGCGCTTAGAGCAGCAAAAACCCCGGTAGGGGTTTCCACATGAAACACCTTACTTTCAATTGTAGGGGTTTGGTGAGTTCCCCTAAAAAATCTGCACTAAAGAGGTTGGTTCTAGAAAACCAACCGGATTTTGTTCGTTTACAAGAAACTCTAGCAGACGAAGAGAGTGGCTACTAAACTTATATCCTCCCTCTTACCAGGCTGGTCTTTTGTGGGTCTGGATGCTAGAGGTAGATCGAGGGGTTTAGTCATTGGATGGAGAGATCGAAACTCCAAACTTTTAAACTCTTGGGCTTTCGACTCAGCCTTAGGAGGATATTTTCTTGTGGAAGGGATTGGGAAGGAGCTCATACTAGTAAATGTATGTGGGCCTCATACAAAACAGAGCACCTTTTGGGTAAACTTGCTTGGTAAAGATCTTTTGAAGCATGATATACTAATTCTGGGGGGAGATCTTAACTTCTCCTTGGGGGAATCTGAAAGTTGGGGCCCCTCAACACTCCTAGACAACCAAGCAAGTTTCTTCAGCCATCTCCTAGTCTCTAATGGACTTATTGATATATCCCCCGTAAAATTGTTACCAACATGGAGGAATATGAAGGTAAGGGAGGCTCATATTGCAAAAAGGTTGGATCGTTCTTTTATCTCTGAACCATTAGCGTTGCTTCCTTTACAATTTCGACAATGGATTGGTAGTGGAGGTGAATCAGATCACTCACCAGTTTAGTTTGAAATGGAAGGAAGCCCTCAAAATCCATTCGCCCCTTTCAAATTCAACTCCTCTTGGTTGAAAGATGAAAGTTTTCAACAATTGGTCAATTCAAACTGGAATAACATAAGGGATACAGAAGGCACTCCGGCATGCATTCAATTTGCGACAAATCTCAAAAGAATAAAAAAGTTGGTTATCCCTTGGGAAAAAGCAAAATAGAAAGTAGAGGAACAAGAGATCCAAAGCATTGAGGAACAGTGGAGGCACATACAAGAAGATTTGGAGGCAGGATTCATATCAGATTCGGCCCACGACAATTTAAAAATCTTGGAAGTCAGGCGTAGATTACTGTTGACGGAACAAGAGAAAACGTGGAGGCTAAAAAGCAGAGCTATACGGTTAGAAAACGGAGATGAAAATACAATTTTTTTTCAAGCATATGCAAAAGGGAGGAAAGATGAAAACACCATATGGAGTTTAAAGGACCAAGAGGGCAGAGGCATTACTTCATTTGAAGGTCTAGAAAATATGGGAAAAACCCAGTTTCGGTCTTTATTCAAAGCGGACATGAATGTAAATATCGCAGAAATCATAAAGGTGGCCTTAAATCTCCCAAGATTTGTGAATGAATGGGGGAACCAAGATTTATTTGTTGAAGTCACGGAAGAGGAGGTCAAATAAACTCTCCAAAGCTTCTAGAAGGACAAAAGCCCTGGCCCGGATGCATGGACAATAGAATTCTTGATGGGGTTTCTTTATTTAATTGGAACAGATCTTTTAAAAGTTATTAAGGAATCATGTATCAATGGAAGAATCCATGGACCCTTCAATACTACTTTTATCGCCCTCATTCCTAAGGTAAATGATCTGCAGACTTTTGATGACTTCATGCCCATCTCATTGTGTAATTGTATCTACAAAATCATTGCCAAAATCATAGCTCGTGGACTAAACCCTTTTCTATCGGAGGTCATTTCCAAGGAACAGTTTGGGTTTTTAGAAGGATGACAGATACATGAGGCAATAGGGGTAGCTCAAGAAGGCCTACATAGTCTAAAGACTGCAATATCAAAAGGAGCAATCCTAAAGATTGATCTTTCAAAAGCCTATGATAGAGTAAACTGGGCATACATCCGTCTTCTTCTTATCCACCTCGGATTTCAAGTTCCATTTATAAAATGGGTGATGGCCTACATTTCCTCGATCTCCTTTTCAGTTCTTATCAATGGGGCACCCTCCCCATTTTTCTTATCAGAAAGGGGTCTGTGACAAGGATGTCCTTTGTCCCCACTACTCTTCCTTCTGGTGGTCGAAGGACCGAGTAAAGGTATAAATTCAAAAACTAGGGCAGGGAATTTTCAAGGAATACGAGTTGCACCTGGAATGAGGATCACTCATCTTTTGTTTGTGGATGTTGTTCTTATTTTTTGTAATGGGAGAATTAGAGATGCAGAAACGTTGGATGACATTCTATCGTTGTTCCGACTGACCACAGGGATGATAATAAATTAACAAAAATCAACCATCTCTACTTCTGAAATAGATGATGAGGAAATGGCAGTATATCAGAGATTTTTTCCCTTCACTATTCAGGATATCTCGAAAGGATTAGAATATTTGGGTTTTCAGTTAAAACCGAACAATTATAGGAAAGAAGATTGGAAATGGATGATAACTAAATTAGAGAAGATATTAAATGAATGGAGATTTAGATGGTTATCTAGAGAAGGTAGGCTCACTCTGACCAAATCTGTTTTGGAATCCATACCAGTTTATTGGATGTCACTAGCATGGATCCCAAAAGGAGTGCTAGAAAAAATCTTAAGGATTTGTGCACGTTTCATTTGGTCTAGGACTGGAGATAAGTATACTCAACGATGGGTTAAATGGGAAAATATAGCAATGCCAAAAGTGTTGGGAGGTTGGGGGCTCAAAAACATCTTGTTCTCTAAGGCCCTTGCACCAAATCTTGTTACAGGCTCATTTCAACATCCAATCTATGGTCTCTTGTAGTCTCACAAAAATATATTTACCTCAATTAAAGATTGGATTAGAAACACAAACAAAACTGCAACAAATGGTTTGATTATTTGGAAAGCGATGATCTCCTCTTTCCCAGTGGTTGGGGGCAATCTAGCATGGAGGATGGGAAAAGGAAATCATCTCCGAATTGGAGTTGATCATTGGCCGAGGCGTGGGAACTCTCATATTCTTCCAGAAGACCTAATTGACCAGCGTCACAGGCAAGGTATCTTCTTCCTCTCTCAGTGAGTTGATCCTCTTTCAACAAATTTATGGAAACAAGGATGGAAAAGCGCTACTTTGCTTGGATTAAATGAGTTACATGCAGATCTGATGAGAAACTACATTATAGCGTTTAGAAGAGGACACATCAGACTCACAGACAGGGAAGATGAATTAGTATGGCAAAAAGATCCCATAGGCTACTATACTCCAAAAGCAGGTTACATAGCTCTGAATATAGACCCCTTACAACAAAATCTCAAATGGTGCTGGAAGGGCCTTTGGAAGATGAAATGCCCTCAAAAAGCCAAAATATTTATGTGGGCAGCCTTGAGCAATTGAATTCCAACTTGGGAAGTTCTGATTAAGCGTTAGATAGAAGGTCCAGAGAGATGTGCTCTTTGGAAAAATGCAAATGAATCCACCTTCCATATTCTCATCACATGTCATTTCACCAAGAAAGTATGGTCAGAAACGTCCAATAGTCTCAGACAGAATTGCATATGGTTTGGAGATTCTCTGGAGCTGGCTTGGAAGAACTGGACAGGTGACCCAAGAAATAAGGAACGTAAGAATTTTCAAGGAAAAAGCTTCAATCCCAGAAGTAATCATAGCACAAAGTCTTCCAATCCTTTCACATTTCCCCATGTCCAAAGATGCACCAACGATACAGGTAAGGCAACAAGAGGCTATAGACTCATCAAAACCTTGAGCATTTTTCGATGGAGCCTCTCAAAACTCTATCTGTGGAGAAGGAGCAATTCTACAATTATCAAACAACCACAATTTTCATTTAAAAATGGGATTGGGAAGGGGGACAAACAACTACGTTGAACTCATGTCATTGAAGCTCCTACTTCTTTTCACCAGAGAAAAAGGAATACAACAAATCCAAATTTTCGGGGACTCTATGAATGTTATTAATTAGGCAAGAAAACATCAAACCTGTCACAGTGTTTTTCTTTGCCCTATTTTAGAGGAAATATTTACACTGTTGGACACTTTTGATACTATGGTTATATCTCATGTATGCGGAACTTGGTAGCAAATCCATTGTCCAAAGAGGGATTGTAGTGCTTGCAGGGACAATGGCACATCACTAAAACAAAAGGGGAAGACACAAATGCCGTTTATCACATGCCCTTTATATAGACAATCAAGGGCACTTGCATGACGTTTTGACAGATAAAAATCCTCTTGAAAGAAGTTTTGACCAAGCGCTACCTCTCACTATTCTGGCCTCTTCTGGGATACTTTTCTCCTTTTTTTCTACACAAGCATTTTGTAAATAAGGATCATGGTTCAAACAACACCACTGTGGTTGATCTACAGAGAGAAAATTCTAATTAATTTTTTTTAATGTTACTGAGATTAAGTATTTTCAAATGGAAATCCTTTTATTATGTGTTATCTATTTTTTCTAAATTATTAAAATTAAGTCTTTTAAATTATTAAAATTAAGTCTTTTAAAATAGAGAAAATTCCTTTTATTATATATTATTTATTTATTCCTAAATTATTAAAATTAAAGCTTTTTAAGTGTTTTAAACTATTAAAATTAAAATTAAGCGTTTTAAAATGGAGAAAATTCATTTATTATATATTATTTATTTATTCTAAAATACTTAAAATTAAAGCTTTTAAAATGGAAATTATCAATTAAATTTATTTTTCAAATTTCAGCTAAATTTATTTTTTCTAAATCATTTTATGTACTTAAAGTGTTATAAAACGGGGCCCAAAGGGATTGGATTTAATGGTGGAAAGTGAAGAGTTTTTTACCATTGGGCAAGGTTCAATTCTCGTGAGGGCTTTACCTGGAGTTATGGGACACCTTGAGGTAGTGGCCAAACAGTTGGAAATCCAACCATGTTAAGAATTGATGTGGCTTAGGCCGGGTGCGAATTTCCAAAAATATTTACATGCATAACCTTAAAAAAACTGTCTAATTCCAACTAAATTTATTTTACTAAATTATAGAAATTAAAATGGATAAAATTCCAACAAATTTGGAAAATTTACCAATTTTTTTTTATCTCCGTCACTTTTTGAAAAGGTACCATCAACCGTGGAGTAAGGCGGGCTGGTGCCTCCGAAACCCTACGGTAAGGTAGGCTATGATATAAAAACAATTTAATACTTTACTGTGTAACCTACAGCATCATCGTTTACGGCTGCTCGCATAGAAGTGAAGATAGCTTCAGAATGTATTTCCAAATTGGAGAATTCTTTGCAACAATGTAAAACAAAAACACACAAGAAGATAATAAGTCACAACAAATTTGGGTTATTATGATTGTTTAAGAAATATACATAGAAGCTCTACAATCAATCCATGTTCAAGTCCAGTACAACCTTCACAGTTTTTAGTGGGAAGATGAGAGAACAGAGAAGGGCTCAGTTATCCAAACAATTTATAAGAGAAACAAAATATCAAAACCAATGATTCGTCTCATCTGCTGATTTTAATGATGTAGGCGTTTGGTTTGGTTCGGTTCGAAATGACAACTACTCAAAACCTGTTGCCACATAACCAACTACTAATAAATGGGTACACTGGAATTAGTCGAAATCGGAAAGAAACCCTAACTTTTTCGCGTGATGCGAAAAACCCTATTATATACCTACTCTGTTATTATTCCGTAACCGACCACGTCTGCAAATCTTCTTGATGCAGAAACCCTAGTATATACGTTTGCAAATCTTCTTGATGCAGAAACCCTAGTATATACCTTTGCAAATCTTCTTGAAGCAGAAACCCTAGTATATATCTTTGCAAATCTTCTTGATGCAGAAACCCTAGTATATACGTTTGCAAATCTTCTTGATGCTGAAACCCTAGTATATACCTTTGCAAATCTTCTTGAAGCAGAAACCCTAGTATATACCTAATAGAGACGCCCTAACTCTGTTGTTATTTCATCTTATGGTAACCTTCGCATCTATGCTCCAGAATGTATTCCTTGGCAGACTCTGGATCGCTGCAACTCTGCAAAATCTCACACTCTGCACGATTACTCCGGTCTACAAAAGTACTGTGAAACCCTGCCCGGGCTAGGGAACGCGCGGCAGAATTATCTTGAACATAAATATGCTCCAATTTAAAGTTTTGAAACTGTGAAGCCAGTTTCTGAACTGTGTTGCAGTATCTCTTTAGCCAGGGTTTATCCACTTTACACTTACCCTTCACCTACACAACATAAGAAACAATTCTTCCTTGAAATAAATAGTTCCTTGAAAGAAATAGAAATATATTGATTCTAAATGCAAAGAGAGGACAGTACAGTGCTTGTTACCTGCTTGCAAAGGAGCTCACAATGTCCAAGGGCGGTGATGTGAGTGATGCCAAGCCAGAGAGCATGTTGGAGGCCAGCTATGAGGGCTTTGTAATGAGCACTATTGCTGGTTAGCCTGAAACAATCATTGACATATGTGCTGAACTTTTCCAAAACGGCGCCATTATTGTCGCTATGGATAAGGAAGCCAATGCTGCCATGACCAGGGTTTGGTCTGCATGATCCTCCAAAGCAGAGGGTGCCATGGAATTCACGTCGAAGGTATCCTACTCTTGCCATTGCTTTTCTGTGAACCGCTACGATACTATTAGGGGATGAAGTCTTGTTCTTATGATGTGACCCGAGCCAACCTAAGTTCGATGTGGTCCGTAGCTCAAGGTATTCCTGAATGAATTTACGCTTGCCACGTTAACGACCGACGCCATTCTAGACGGGGTAATAAATGGGAAGGGGGTGGGGCGAGCCTTCTTTCGTGGACAGATTCGAAGAAAGCTCGCCCCTCGGGGCGATGGGGGTGTTTGTGTTAACTAAAACACATTTTTTAAACCTTCACTAAATCTTGGCGAAGTAAATTTCTTGCGTTTTAATTGATTGAGTTGGACAGTGATACTTTTGAGATGGTAATTAAATTTGAGATGGAGTAACAAGTTACAAATTTCATTTGAATATCTTTGTAAATTTTAATATATTTTTGTAATTTTTGGTGTAGGATGTTATGAACCAGTGATAAAAAAAAAATAGGTTATAAAATAAGATTTAAATGTTAGGGAAGAAGAATTAACTTTTCTTTTCAATCACCGTATTTCTCTTCCATTAATAATTCTCTTGTATATTATATAAAATGTTTTTATAAATTAATTATATTTAACTTTATAAATTAATTATATTTATATTTATGTTTTTTTAAATTAATTATATTTATAAATTAATTAATGGAATGTTATTTTACCTACTCAAAATCAAAATTTGTTAGCATCATATATATTTAAAAATATTCACACATACCATTTAATATGTGCAAATTTTTCACATTCCACATCCAATGATCTATATTTTAAGATACTTGTTATTGAATACAACATTGTTGGATACTTATTATTCCGTAAATAAAATCATTGGATATAACATTTGATGGAAATCATTGCTCCCCGAATAAATGATATTGTTGGATACAACATTGGTTAGGAATCATTACTTCCCAAATAAAATAATGATAATTTTTAAATGTAGCATTGCCTAATACTAATTGCTTCCCCAAAATCATGATAATAAGAAATATTGTAAATAGTAGGAGTTTCTCTTTCCATTTGACCATATAAATTTTTAAGAAAACCAAAGAACATAACACATGCTCCATCATCATTGTTGCAAAAGTAAAAGAATCCCTAAACAAAAAGGCATCATTAGCCTGTGAAACCATAGGCTATGATATGATAAATAAACCCACTAAAGACTTGTTATCATGCAACCTACACCACAAATCCATTTCATCATTGTTGGCACAGGGGCAGACCCAGGGTTCAACGCTACAACAGTGCACCAACAAAACCCTAACTACTGGCCCTTTCGACAACACTTGTGAAGCAGATGAAGTCTCACCCGAGGTGGAGGCAGGGGTGGTTGCAGGACTCAAGTGTCTGCAACCTTAGCTGGGACACAGATCTGTGATTATAATACTTAATACGTTCATTAATATGTAATCACTATTCACTTCGTTGATACAACAGAGCTTCGCGGTATTCACATCAATCTACAGTATTCAAGCACTTAGCATATAGAAATGGATCAGAATGAGCATATCAAGCACTAAACATGACTATCTAGATGAGATTTAACATTCTCACATATGATCAGCTCAAAGCATAAATAGATCTATCTAAACCTATCAGAGCACTTAGCATATAACATATGAACACATCAAGACAAAGCACAAAGCACACAATACAGTGTTTATGTGGTTCACCCCCACCCTGGGGCTATGTCCACCAACTCTTGTTCTTTATTGTCTGTAATCAATCGATTACAAGCACAGAGCCTCAAAACCCTTACTCTGCACAGGACATAAGATTTGCGCTCGCTAGATCCTTCTTCCTTGCGCTACAACACAAAGCCTTCTACAGTATCTCACAGGGACTTGCACTCAGCTCTGCGAGTCTTAAACAGAATGCACAAAGCCTTGATCACACAGATTCAACTCTTGGCACTTAGCCTACATCACATAGATGTCGATTTCACTACTTCTCTATATGGCCTAGACATCTATATATACATACAAAATAGGCCTAAACATGGGTAAACCCATGGGCCGACATCCCCTTCCCATTACATATTCCCAAAAACCCAAAAGGGGGTCGAGATCCCGTGATCTCTGCTTCGTCTTGCGCTCCACCTTCGACAAGCTGTTGAAGTCTTAGAATAGGTCAACATGACCAAGAAACTCCCAAAACTTGGTCAAGTGCCAACAGGCCCCCAACACTCACCTGTGACTCGTCCTGAGTCACTCTGGTCTAAGCAATTCTGCCTCGAATGCCTCGAGCTTGGCTCGAGCTGCTTCGACTTGTTGCTTTGTTGTGGCCTCTTGTTCAATGAACTCTTGTATTACTGCATCACTTACTGGTCCTTCTAGGCATTGTTCTGTTGTGAGGACGACATGTTCTAGCTCTGCTCCTTGGCTCTCGACCTCTGTAAACAACAGACATGTCTTATCTTGCGCAAGTTGAAGTCGTTGGGTGACTTCCATCACTTTGCTTTGAAGCATATGGATCTGCCGATGAGCTATGCGTTGTTCATGAGACCTCTTCATTCTGTCTATAGCGGACAAGGCCTTCAACTGCGCCTGTAGTGTATCTGCGTGCTGCTTCGCTTCCTAGAGTTGTGACTCCAGCGCCTGTAACTCTGGATTCTTAGTGAGGTTTTCATATGTTTGAGCGCTCTGGTTACTCAACTTCTTGCACTCCAAGGCAAGAGATTTTAATCTGTCAATTGCGCTGCGGGCAGTGGCTTCCCTTTGGTCTCGTACATCTGGAGGGGTTTCGGGCACAGTGCAGAGCTCTAAGTTTGCTATGCGCTGCTGGAGCTGTTGGATTGCGTCTTTGAGTTGTGCCACCTGTTGTGGGACTCGTTCTTCGGCCTTTACTTCAATGACTGTCACAGAGTGAAGTGTTATGTGGACCATCTCCTGTACTTCAAATTGATCTGCGAGCAACTGTTCCTTTTCTTTATGCAGCTAGGCTTTCTCTTCATCGAACCTCTCTTGCAGAGTAAGCTTCTCACGTTTGGCAGTACTGCGCTGCTCTAGAAGGTCTTCTTGTGCTTGCGCCAAAGCCTGGGTCACTTGAGTTGTCTCCTCCTATGCTCATCGAAGGTGAGCTTTGACTGTATCAGCGATCCAGTGGGGTTGAGCTGGCTCATCTCCTATATCTGGTGTTCCTGCTGATAGAGGCGTAGTAGAAACTGTGTGGTTGGACCGTAGTGCCTGCTGCACTTCTTGAAGTTCAACCTTGATCCGACTAAACACCTCCTCTTGCTTAGCTTCCTGCTTCTCTACTATATCCAGCGAAGCATCGTTCAGTACTGCGACGATAAAGTCGAAGTCGTCTGAGGTGAGGGTGGTCTCAAACTTAGTCCTGATTGCTTTCAATTTCTTCCTTGAGGAAGGTTTCGGAGGGGAAACCTTCCTTTTCTTCGAGGGGTCCTCCTCGTCTCTAGGCGGTGTAACCTCGCCTTTCTTCTGTTCCACTTCTATGCCTTCTATCTCTCCGCCATCTCCTCCTTTCTCTGCTGAGATGGAAGCGGTCTTCACGGATGCGTTGTCTAAATCGTGGACCTCTTCGGTCTTCTTTGTCTTGCTAGGTCCAGGTATATCCGTTGCAGGTTCTGGACTGTCAACATCGGACATCTCCGTAGGGTCCGTTGGAACAAGGAGGTCCACCGACCATTCCTTGGTAATCTCTTCTAAGTCTTCCTCTGTGAGCTTGTAGTATGACTGCAACTGTTGTTTATGCTCATCAGCGTGTGCTGTGATATAGATAAAATGGCGGCTCGTGCTGAATTTCATCAAGGATCTAAACCTGTGGAGTGTGTTAGGGGTTATGCGAGGTTCAGACTGGATAGAGGTCTTTAGCTAGTTGTAGTAGGTGTGGAAGACGACATTTGATTGCCACTTCTTGTTCATGTCACTGGAGTACGACAGCGTACTGAACTTCATGCCCAGTGGTTCAAAGGGATCGATGTCCAGGAAGGTCGCACCTTCTGGTATCTCCCATTCAATGAACGCGATTAATATGAGAAGCCAATTGAAGTGGAACTCATATCCTTGGTCTTGCGCTTCCCTACAGTCCAGTTCTAACTGGTTCACCAAGTACTTCACCCAATTCATGTGTAGGCCCTCCGCGCACTTCCTTGTGAGGTCGACTACAAATCTGGTTACTTGGGTGGGTTGGTTCTTGCGAACTAATTTCCCTGCGATCAGTTGACAGGCTAGGCACACTGCGCCGCTCTGGATAGAGGCTACCTTGTAGCCTCGCGTGCCCTTCTCTACATCTCCATAAGTATCCTTTATCCTCTGGGTGAGAGCACAATCCACAGTCTTTCCAGAGTAGAAATTTTGTGGTTCGGGGCCTTGCATGATTAGCCCTATGATCTGATTGATCAATGTTGGATCCACTATGATGCAGTGGTTCAACCACAAATAGGGCACAGATCGGGCTTCTTTCTTTCAGATCTAATATTATTTCTTTAGCACAGAGCTTTATAAGTCAAGTATAATAATGCGTGCTAGGGCACAGATCTACGCATAGAGCTTTCACAATTTCAGGATGAATCTTTGCACATAGCTTCATCTTTCTTAGTTCCCAGCAATCACAGTTTCAGGTCCCGGCAACGGAACCATTTGTTGGCATAGGGGCAGACCCAGGGTTCAACGCTACAACAACGCACCAACAAAACCCTAACTATCGGCCCTTTCGGCAACACCTGCGAAGCAAATGAAGTCTCACCCGAGGTAGAGGCAGGGGTGGTTGCAGGACTCAAGTGTCTGCAACCTTAGTTGGGACACAAATATGTGATTATAATACTTAATACATCTCTTACCACCGTCAGTTCCTTAATATGTAATCACTATTCACTTCGTTGATACAACAAAGCTTCACAGTATTCACATCAATCTACAGTATTCAAGCACTTAGCATATACAAATGGATCAGAATGAGCATATCAAGCACTAAACATGACTATCTAGATTAGATCTAACATTCTCACATATGATAAGCACAAAGCATAAATAGATCTATCTAAACATATCAGAGCACTTAACATATAACATATGAACACATCAAGACAAAGCACAAAGCACACAACACAATGTTTACGTGGTTCACCCCCACCCTGGGGCTACGTCCACCAACTCTTCTTCTTTATTGTCTTCAATAAATCGGTTACAAGCACAGAGCCTCAAAACCCTTACTCTACACAAGATATAAGATCTGCGCAACTCGCTAGATCCTTCTTCCTTGCGCTACAGCACAAAGCCTTCTACAGTCTCTCACAGGGACTTGCACGCAGCTCTGCAAGTCTTAAACAGGATGCACAAAGACTTGATCACACAGATTCAACTCTTGGCACTTAGCCTACATCACATAGATGTTGATTTCACTACTTCTCTATATGGCCTAGACATCTATATATACATACAAAATAGGCCTAAACATGGGTAAACCCATGGGCCGACATCCCCTTCCTGTTACATATTCCCAAAAACCCAAAAAGGGGGCCGAGATCCCGTGATCTCTACTTCATCTTGCACTCTTCCTTCGACAGGTTGTCGAAGTCCCAAAATAGGTCAACATGACCAAGAAACTCCCAAAACTTGGTCAAGGGCCAACAATCACTTATATGCCTAGCAAGCTTTTGAACATCTACATAGGAGTTTGGGAAGCGATGTTGAATAAAGTACAAAATGTATTGTATGGTTCTTAACCCATACATTTATGCTTTAGAATGTATTCTCTCACAGACGTTGGATATTTGCAGCCATCCATAATATATTATGAGGGTTCGCTACTCCAGTCTACGAATGTGTTCTTGAACCCACAACGAGTTAGCAAATGTGCCTTAGAATTATCCTCAACATATAAATGATCCAACCCAAAGCTCTCAAAATCTGAAGCCAGCTCCCAAACTTTGTCATAGTACCTCTTAAGTTTGGGGTTATCAATTGTATATTCATCCATCACCTGCATGCAATAAAATAAAATACATTGAATGCCATGCATATTTTTAACATTTTTTTCCCATCAAAATTAAGGTTATCGATATACTCCATTAAATTTGTCCACAAATTTCATCTACCCAAAATGTTTGTAAATTGTTGTTCCACAAGTATCAGCAGAAACATCAATATCATGAATAGTATGCATTTGTTGACCAATCTTCTTCTTATCAAAATTAAGGTTAGTGGGGTATCTATTCCATCAAAATCATCCAAAACACCAACACATCCACAATCACCATCACTATCCCGATCATTATTTTGTTTGTATAAGGTTAGTGCATCCACAAGTACCAACACAAAGATGAATACAATAAATTCCATATATTTTTTAACAAGTTTCTTATCAAAATTAAGGCTAGTCAAATGTAAATTTTGTAGTAGTCCAGAACTTGCACTTGGTCCCAATCACTAGTTTGTTTGTAGTCTTTTGTGCATCCACAAGTGTTATGGACCTAATCCCTCACATAGGTAGAACAATATATTTGGATGTAATAAAGGTCAATATTAATAAGGCCTTGCAATAAGGTAGAATAAGTCGAATGTAAGAAGACCTAATAGAAGCTTCCGCTTCTAGAAGGATCTTCCTCTAGATGGTTCTTTTGATAGACATATTTAGTATAAATAGGAGTCGAGGATATGAGAACCCTAGCTTGGATATTATTGTAATAGATTTATGTTCGACTAGAGGTTTCCCCCTCGAAGAGGCCCGTGAACATTGCTCTCAGAATCAAAGTGCTCTTTCTGGTGTTATTTTGATATCATTTCAATGTTATTGTGGTGTTGTTCTGTTATATTGTTGTTTATCTGCCATTTCTAGCATTTTATTTATGTTCTGCATACTTTTTATATCTGGAATATTACAACAAGTAATAACCCAAGAATGAATACAATGAATTCCCTACAATTTTAACAAGCTTCTTCTTATCAAAATGAAGGTTAATGAGGTATTTGTTTCATCGAAATTCTCAAAAACTTGTTCTCGACCTCAATCATTATGCATGCATCTACAAGGAGTACATATCATTGGCAAGGGTTGAACCTTTGTGGGACTATATTAGCAATTGACTTCCACTAACCAAGAAAAATGCACTTAGCAATGCCATACAAATTTCCCATACTATCTACTTTCATTGAACTTAACACATGGCAATGCCATACAAATTTCCCAGAGATACAATAATATTATAACAAAGAGAGTGAGGGGACTTGTTACATGGCTGAAAATGAGTTGGTCATGTCCATAATCCATGTTATGTGTGATTCCACACCACAAAGCATGTTGGAGGCTTGCAATGAGAGCTTTGTAAAGGGAAACATTGTTAGTCAAGGTGAAGAAGTTGAGGTAAGCATTATATTTCTCCATAGCATGGCTATCAAATCCATTATATATAACAAAGCCAATGCTTGCATGAACAAAGTTTGGTCTGTATGGTCTACCAAAATAAAGGGTCCCCGGGATTTTATACAGGCACAATTGTTGTCGACCTTGTCTGGTTTCCATTGTTCTCTAGAAGCATTTTTATTTCTTGTGGTGCCTACAAGATGTGTTGAGGATGCACATTTCCTTTCTCCCTCCTTAAATAAACAACAAAGTGAGTCAGTTTATATAGTACATTTTTTAGAGTGGGGACACTAGTTGGTTTGACCCTTAATTTGAGGTCTGTGTAGGCACCATTGAGGCACATGAGATGTTGATTTGGTTGTTTGCATTTTATAATTTGATTTTCAAATTTTGTTTTTTGTTTTTTTGTTAAGGTTGTTTCCTTTTTCCCATTTCTTGTTTAGCATTTCTCACTTGATTGTTCAGGTTTGTCTATTTAATTTCATGCAAGTTTGGATGATGCATATGTGTTTAGTGTTTTGTAAACTAAACATTTTTTTTGAATTAACCTAAGTGCATTGCATTTGGTTCTCATTATTGCATCATTTCTCAAGAGTTTTTGAAAGTATCTTTATAGCCTAATGAGACCTCAAACAACATTGTCTACTCCATATAGGATGAGTATACCAAAATTGAAGGATCCATGAATGTAACTAGAGGATTTGTTAAAGAAAGGGTACATACACTTATGTGTATCTTCCTGGGGAGCATGAATACTTTGTATAAAGAATAAAGATAGAACTTTGATACTATGCATTGGTTTTAGGAAATTGAACAAAGTCTCTATGAGGAATAAATATCCTCTACCCATTGATGACTCATTTTATTAGCTAAGAGAACAAAAAATATTTTCAAAGATAGACTTGAGGTCGGACTACCATCAACTAAGGATAAATGATGAATACATTGGTAAGAAGACTTTTAGAATGAGGTATGGACACCATTAATTTATGGCGGTGCCATTTGGTTTGACAAATGCACCAACTACTTTAATGTACTTGATGAATGAGATCTTTAGGAAGTGTTTGGATAAGTTTGTCATTGTGTTCCTTGATGAAATTATTATTTACTCAAAACTAGAGGAGGAGCATGAAGAGGACTTGAGGTTAGTGGTATAAGTGTTGAGAGAGCATAAAATTTATGCTAAGTTAAGCAAATGTTCCTTTTTTCAAAGGCATGTTCATTATTTGGGGCATAGTATTTGTGAGGAAGGAGTAGTAGTGGATCCAAAGGAAATTAATGTAATAATGGGATGGAAAACCCCCATGAATGTTTTAGAAGTGAGGTAATTCATGGAACTAGTTGAATATTAAAGAAGGTTTATAGAAGGATTATCCAAAATTGCACATGCAATTACATCATTACAAAATAGTGGAATCAAATTTGAATAGATATTATAGTGTGTGGAAA
>ML791171.1:467273-487783 GCA_009831015.1 Picea engelmannii
CTTCCACATTCCAAGGGTTGATGAATTCCATTTTCAAGCCCTTCCTTCGAAAATTTGTGTTAGTATTTTTTGATGATATACTAATCTATAGAAAGTCTTGGGAGGATCATGTGCAACATGTTGACAAGGTGCTACAACTACTATAGGAGCAACAACTATATGCCAAACCATCCAAATGTTTCTTTAGAGTGAAGGAGGTAGAGTATTTGGGTCATATTGCATCTCATGAAGGTGTTAAGGTAGACCCTAACAAGATTAAGGCCATGATGGACTGGCCGATTCCCAAAACATTGAAGAATCTTAGAGGATTTTTGGGTTTGGCAGGTTACTACCGCAAGTTTGTTCGACACTATGGAAGAATAGAAACACCTTTAACGACACTAACTAAGAAGGATGCATTTTCATGGACTCTAAAGGCAACTAAATCTTTTGAACAACTTAAAGAGGTGATGTGCAAAGCTTCTGTCTTGACCACTCCAGACTTCACAAAAACCTTTATTGTGGAATGTCATGCCTCAGAAAATGGAATTGGTGTTGTCCTAATGCAAGAAGGAAGGCCCCTGAATTTTGAAAGTCGACCACTCAAGGGAAAGGACTTACACAAACCCATTTATGAGAAGGAAATGATGGAAATGCTACATGCATTGAAGAAATGGAGTCCTTACCTAATAGGTAGGCACTTCAAGGTCAAAACAGATCACGATAGTCTTAAATACTTCTTGGAATAAAGACTATCTTTAGAAGAACAACAAAAATGGGTAACCAAGATATTGGTTTATGATTTTGAAATCGTCTATAAAAAAGGGAATCAAAATGTTGTGGTAGATGCACTCTCAAGAAAGGATGAATATGTTGAGGCCTTTCTCTATGCTATCTCGATCATCCAACCTGATTGGATAGTAGAAGAAAGGGATGAATGGAAGAATGACGAAAAAGTGTGGACTCTCATTCAAAGGTTGCAGTAGGATTCCAGTGGATCAGATACATTTACATGGAAAAATGATTCACTATGGTACAAAGATCGCTTATATTTATGTAATAACTCCCAACTCAAACAAAAGGTACTATTGGAATTGCACACCTCTCTAGTAGGAGGGCACTCGGGATTTTTGAAAACCTACCATAGGGTCAAGAAGGAATTTTTTGGGGATGGCCTTAAAACTGACGTTCAAAGGTTTGTGGCAGAATGTTTGGTTTGCCAACAAAATAAGGTGGAAACAATTAAGACCCCAGGTCTTTTACAACCATTAGCCATCCCAAGTCAGCGCTGGGAGGAGGTTTCCATGGATTTCATCACAGGGTTACCGAAGTCTGAAGGAAAGACTGTCATCAGGGTGATTTTTCATAGACTGACTAAGTACGCACACTTTTGTGCACTCTCTTATCCCTTCAAAGCCAGTACAATTGCCGCCGCATTCATGGAGACAGTTCAAAAGCTACATGGCAGCCCAAAGATTATTGTAAGTGATAGAGATCCCATCTTCATGGGACATTTTTGGACAGAATTATTTTCTTTTTTGGGTACTCAATTGGCTCAGAGCTAATCCTATCATCCTCAAACTGATGGACAAACCGAGATAGTGAACAAATGTCTGGAAGGATACCTTCATTGCTTTGTCTCTAATAAACAAACACAATGGTTCAAATAGTTACCCTTGGCAGAATGGTGGTATAACACTTCCTTTCATATTGCAACAAGAATGACACCATTTATGGCACTTTATGGATACCACCCTCCTTCCATCACTTCTTCTCTAAAAGAAAAATCTAAGGTTCAAGCAATGGAAGATCACATTGAGCATCAACAAAAAGTTCTCCAAATATTAAAGGACAACCTAACCATGGCACTTAATCGCATGAAACAACAAGCAGATCAAAATCGTAGTGAAAGAAGTTTTGAAGTAGGAGATTGGGTGTTTTTAAGACTACAACCATACAGATGTCCCTCAAGCAAGCCAATAAGGATAATAAATTATCACCAAATTACTATGGCCCTTATAAGGTGTTGCAAAATATTGGTACTATGGCATACAAATTGGAGTAGCCTGCATCTTCACGAGTACACCTAGTTTTCCATGTTTCATGCTTAAAGAATGTTATAGGTGACAAGATCCCAGTTCAAACTATATTGCTAGAACTTGACGAGGAAGGAAAAATCATATTGGAGCCTGAAGCCATCACTGAGACAAGAATTCACCAGCTAAGGAAGAGATCCATTTCAGAGTATCTCATTAAATGGAGGAAACTACCAGATGAAGATTCTACTTGGGAAGATGAGTCTTTTATACAGAAGCATCCAAAGTTACTCAAGCATTGCAGACAACACTTGTCTCAAGGGGAGGGGCATGTTAATCCCTAAATAATGGCTCATTACCCCTTAATTGGGGCATATTACATTAGTAATGTTATTTTATTTATGTCGGATTTAGTCCATTAGTTGTAATTATACCTCCTAGTCTCCTATATATACCAAGGAGACATTTTCATTTGGAATCATCTTGTAATTGTAAATTTATGTGGGCATAAAAAGGTTGCCCCCTTGAAGAGTCTTATTATCTGAATTTCTCTCTTTTTCAAGGCGCTGAGTACTTATTCAGAGGTTTTTCTATGCTATATTGATATTTGGTTCTTAACACCTTCTTCTTCATATTTCCTAGAAAGAGCATCAACCACCACATTTTCTTTTCCCTTTTTGTAAATGATATCATAATCATATGCAAAAAACTTGGTCATCCATTTTTTTTTCTCTGGGGATGAAATTCATTGTTCCAAAAAGTACTTGAGGCTTCGATGGTCCATTTTAATTTGAAAGCGTTGTCCCAATAGATAAGGGCACAATAGAACCATTACATGCAAAATAGCTATCGTTTCTTTTTCATAGATCAATTGGACCAAATGTCTCTTTGACAACTATTTACTGGTGAAAGCCAAAGGATGTCCATCTTGCATGAGGACTGCCCCGATTGATCTCCCTGATGCATCACATTCCAGAACAAAGGTCTTGGTGAAATTAGGTAGGGCCAATACAGGAGTAGTGCACATAGCTTCCTTCAAGGCTTGGAAGGATTGGTCAGTTGCTGGAGTCCAATTGAAGGCGTTTTTTTTAAGGAGAGTTGTTAGGGGAGTCACAATTTTCCATATTTTTGAACAAACTTGAGATAATAGCCCGTTAAAACCAGGAAAACAAGTATACTTTTAATAGTTTTAGGGTGAGGCCAATTCTGCATAGCTTCAATTTTCTTAGGATCCACCCTTAAACCATCCTTGCCAACAATATGACCAAGGTAATCAACTTCAGAGGTGCCAAAAGCACAATTATACTGCTTGAGGAAAATTTTGTGCTTGGAGAGGAGGTGGAGAAATTGATCTACATGGGTGAGATGGGTTGGCCATGCTTTACTATAGATGAGAATATCATGAAAGAAAACTAACACAAAGTGATAGAGGAAAGGACAAAAGTCATGATTCATTAGACTTTGAAAAGTGGAGGGGGCATTACAGAGACCAAGGGGTATGGCCAATAACTCATATTGACCCTCATGAATGTGAAATTCCATCTTGGGGATGTCTTCCTCTTTCATACGTATCTAGTGTTAGCCAGAATGGAGGTCGAGTTTGTAAAGTATTGAGCCTCACTGAGTTCATCCAGAAGATCATTTATAATGAGAATGGGGAATTTGTCCTTGATGGTAAGTTTGTTGAGGACACGAAAATCAGGACACATGTGCCAAGTGCCTTCCTTCTTGAGGACCATGACAACAAGGGAAGAATAGGGGTTGGTACTAGGACGAATAACACACGCTTTTAACAATTCATGGACAATTTTCTCAATTTCATTTTTTTGAGAAAAGGGATGATAATAAGGCTAAACATTGGGAGGAATATTTCCCAATATTAAGGGAATGGAATGATCATGGTCGCCACAGGAGGGGGGAAGGCCCTAGGGGTTTGGAAAACATTATGATGGTGTGAAAGGATAGCTTGAATGTCAGGGTGTATTGGGGTTGTCTCAACTACTTGAATGGAATGGAGTTGGGTAATGATGCAAGAATGACCTTTTTGAGTAACTTTTCCATGCGGTGGGAAATGATGATCTCCGTAGACCCTGTTGTAATTCCTTGGAATTTATACTATTGTCCTTCCCGTTGGAATTACATGGTTAAATCCTTAAAATCCATGAGTATGGGTCCAAGTGTGCATAACCATTCAACACCAAGCACAATGTCACAACCACTCCTGTCAATAGAAAACATGTGAGATTTCAGGTTATAGTGACCAATTTGTAGGCACACATTTCCACAACACCCTCCACATTTCATGGAACCACCATTGGAAATCATGATTTGAAAATTGTTGACAACATGGATATAGCAATTGACTTCTTGGGAAAGGCGACGATGAATGAAATTATGAGTGCTTCCACTGTCAACTAGGATGATGACTTTTGTGTGCTTAATGTAACCAATCAATTTGAGGGTTTGGGGAGTAGAAAAATGAGTGAGATCATGCATCAAAATCAGTGGTTCAATTTTGGGAGGATAAGAGGGCGGTGTGATATCATAAGTTGGGGGTAGCGCTACTTCAGGTGAAACCTTGACATCTTCATCAAAAATATCTTCAGAAATGGCCATAAAAAGTTTATGTTCTTTACACTTGTTCCTTAGAAAGTATTTATCATCACAATTATAGAAAATACCCTTGAGTTGGCATTCATCCATTTCCACCCATGTTAATTTTGGACCTTGAGAGGAGTGGCCTGAGGGGCAGGAGTGTTGGGTTTAGGGTGAGGAACACAAGTGGGTTTTCTGATCTAGACCAAGATGACATGGTGTGCCTCCTTAGCACACTTAGTGGCTTCCAACCAAGTCTAGGGGAGAACCATGATGACCAGGGCGCAAATTTCATCCATGAGGCCACTAATAAAGCATTCCATGCAGAAATCATATGTCATGCCCTCCGTTCAGAAATCCAAGTGCTCAAAGGAAACAATAAAATCTTCCATTATTTCATATTGTTTCAACTTGGTTAGACATCCTAAATGGTGGGTGTACATGTCAAAGTGTTCATACAGCTCCGCAACAAACGGTGACCAAGAAACATACCATTTGCATGCATTTTGATGTTGTTTCCACCATTTCCATCTTTACGGATCCAAATAGATAATTTTGTAATGAAGCTTGGTTAACTCATCAATGATACCATGCAGGGAGAAATAGTGTTCCATCTAAGTAACCCAGGCTTGTGGATCTGATCCATCAAATTTGTTTACCTTGACTCTGGGAATACGGGGATCATGAGGTAGGTAGTTGGAATGAGAGTGTAGAGGTTGGTTGGAGTCAACACCTTCAATATAGAGAGGTGGGTCAAAGGAGGAAGGACCCTGGAATTTGTTTATGAATTGGTGTAGAGTGGAATGGAGTTTAACAATTTGGCTATCGAGATGATATTGGATGTGGTCAATTTTTGCATGAATGGTCGGAATGTCCCTATTTACTTGGCCCTGAAGAGAAGTAAGGCTAGTACTCAGTGTCTGATTAGTTTCTTCTTGGTAGGTAGGATCCATGAGGGGATAAGGGGTGGGTCCATAGGAAAAAAATAAGAGAAGTGATATATACGACAATGATCAGGGCAGCGAGAGGAGATCGATGAGATAAGTGGGAAATAAGGGTGTCGGGAAGGGTATGGGTCCATAGGGTAAAAAAAGGGTTAAAAAAGATAGGTATCACAATGATCAATGAGAAAAGGGGAATCCAATGGGATAGGTCTCAAATAAGGGTGTTGTCAGACCCCAGACTTTTTTTTTACTCCTGCAGAGTTATACCTCGATCTGAATAATAATTCAGTGTTGAAATGCCCAAATTCTTAACAAGAAAAAATGTGTAGTAATTTTGCAACCCGAATGTAAGAGGGAAGGTTGCATAGTAATAGATCTTGTCTATTTGTTTTTGTTTTTTTTTCTGTTTCCATCTTAAGGGTTAGGGTTTTCATGGTTCCTAAAGAGAAGGGTTCACCATGTGTTGTATCTCTTTGATATATGTGTGAGTTCGAACAGTAGTACTCAGCCCAATATCTCAGGGAACCAACTAAGGAGGCTAGATCGTCCCTTAGTCATACTACTTGATTACCTAGGTACTAGAGAGTATCTTCCCCAGTGATATTCTTGGTGGCACTATAGCAGTTAGGGGGTCGATCAATTGATCTATGGTTGGTTTCAGCATACCTACGGGTGCTCCTGATATACCAGAGGTACTTGGAAGCACAAGTCTATATATGGGTGTTGTCTAATATGCTACCACTCGAAGGGGTAACAACAGGGGTTACAAGGGTGTCCAACAATGTGAGCTTAAAAACCTCTTTTATTTATTGCATGTATGCTTCTCCTATCGTGGATTTATGCATTGAACGACAGATCATTGTAGTTTAAATATGCCAGAACATGTCTCTACCCTAAAAAAAATTAACCCACGATTCCTGCCAAGGAAAGTGCTCTGATACCACTTGTTAAGCACCTGGTTATGTGATATTAAGCAGAAACATGAATATATTGGAAATTACCAACAAAACAATAGAATATAGAGATTATCACACCAAAATGATACCTTTATTGAAATGGGAGCAATATTCACTTGCCTCTTTGAGGAGGAAACCTCGAGCAAAGCAGTGCTCTATTACAATAATTCTCAAGACAAGACTTTCTCATGTCTTCTACTCTTATTTATACTAATTCTAACTTCTAAAGAACATTCTAGAGGAAGATCTTTCTAGAAGCGAAAGCTTCTATTAGGTCTTCTTACATTGACTTATTCCTATTTATTTAATAGGCCTTATTAACTAATGTCAACCTTTATTATATGGAAAATATATTATTCTATCTACGTGAGGGGTTATGGAGGTTAGGTCCCTAACAACAATAAAGTTTATGTTCCCAGTTCTAATGAATTAAGAAAACTTGTGATGAATGAGATGCATAATGTTCCATATGTTGGATATCATGGATACTAAAAGACAATTGCAACAATAAGAAATCAATACTTTTGGTTAGGAATGAAGAAATACATTGTTGATTATATAGATAAATGTAAAGAAATACATTGTTGATTATATAGATAAATGTATGGAACTCTAGAGAGTAAAAGTTGAGAACAAAAATCCAACATGATTGCTACAACCATTGCCAATACCAGACTAGAAATGGGAAGTGGTGACCAATGATTTTATCACTAATTTTCCTAAAATAACAAAGAAACATGACTCAATCATGATAGTGGTTGACAAGTTGACAAAATATGCTCACTTTATTCTAATTAAGTCCACTCATAAGGAAACTAATATAGAAGAAATTTACATGAAAGATATTGCCAGGTTGCATGGGATACCGAAGACAATTGTTTCAGACAAAGATCCAAAATTTACTTCAAACTTTTAGAAATGATTGTTCGAAGGATTTGGAACAAGTTTGAACTTAAGTACAACATATTATCCATGGAAATATGGGTAGATAGATAGAGTTAATCAAGTGATTGAGGACATGTTAAGAATGTATGTGATAGATAAGCCATCTAAGTGGGAGGACTACATGTATTTAGTGGAAATTTCATATAATAATGGATATCACACTTCTTTGAATATGAGTCCATTTGAAGCTTTGTATGGTTTAAAGTGAAATACTCTAGTTAGTTGGGATAATCTAGTAGAGAGAGTTAGTCAATGCCTTCAACTTGAGAGAATACTTTGGCAACTAACCGGGCCTTGTGTCTTTCAACACTCCCATTTGATACATACTTAGTTATGTACACCCATTTACATTTGACAAGTTTTCTTTCTTTTAGAAGAGGAACAAGATCCCAAGTATCATTCACCATTAAAGAGAGATAATCTTCATTCATTGTTGTATCCCAATCTAGATGACCTGAAGCTTTTGTAAATGTCTCAAGATCATGATTCTTTGAAACTTGAACCAAAAGAGATGAGGCTCACTGGAACTGTGAACATGTTCAACGTTGATCTGAAGGATCACTAACAATCTCACCAACTGCTTCTCGAGTTGAATAGACTCATCTGGGAAGTAGTGTTATTGGTGCAGGTTCATGTTCAATGGTCTCATCTAGAGGAAGGTGAGCAAGAAGAGGTATAATTGCATCCTCACTATCATCATTTGAAGAAGAAGAAACCATAATAGGAACATAAGATGGCACAAACACTAAAGATGGATTGTAGGCTATAGATGGCACAAACGTCGAGTTAGGCTTGCAAGCCAAGATACTTTCATCAAATTTAACATCTCTTATAATAATAATTTCATTAGAATGAGGTGGAAAAAGTCTATAACCTTTGACATCTTCATAATAACAAAAGAAAATTCACTTCTCACTTTTAGGTTGTAAAGCTTTCCTTTTCTCATTGGGAATGTTAGCCCATGCTACACTACCAAATACACGGAATTAGATTAAATACGGCTTAATTTTAGTCCATGCTTCTTCTAGTGTTATATTTTTTAGATTCTTTGCGGGAGTATGATTTACTATGTAATTTGCACATTTGATGGCTTCCACCCAATAATGAAGACTTAATCCTTTAGATTGAATCATAAAATTAGCCATTTTCTTTAATGTGTGATTCTTTCTCTCAACAACATCATTTTGTTGTGGTATATATGAAAGAATATGTTGCATCTAAATTCCCTGTGTAGTGCAGTAACTTGTAAATTGAGTGTTCACATATTCACCTCCATTATTTGTTCTTAACCTTTGAAGTTGATTTCTAGATTGTTTTTCTACAAGGATCTTGTAGGCCAAAGACTTATCAAACACTTCGCTCTTAAGTTTTAAGAAGTAAACCCAAGTGCATATGGAGAAGTCATCAATGAAAGTTTAGAAATACTTACACCCAGAGAAAGAAGGAGAAGAAACATGATCATACAAATCATTGTGAACAAGTTGCAAAGGGGACAAGGCATGCCAAGGGGTACGTTTTTCAAAATTGTCCTAATGATGTTTTTCAAGAACACAAATGGTACAAATATAATCTATGCAAGAAACGAGGGGAAGACAATTCACCATGTGGTGATTGCATAGTTGTCGTAATGAGCGATAGTTTATATGACCAAACCGCTCATGCCAAAGTTTGCTCAAGTCAAGACTATGAACAAAAAAAACTGATGGAAAAGATGATGACCCAAAGTTGTCAAACGTGTACAACCTGGTAATATCAACAACAATTCCAATTGAAAGAACATGCTTAGGATATTTTAAATCCTTGATTACAACTTGGTGAGGTGAAAACTCTACGGTTTTACCTTCACCTAAATGAGTGATCTGATACACTGATAGAAGGTTGTAGGAACGACTTGGAACACATAATACATCTTTGAAATGTCCATTATATACCTGAATTGTTCTGAACCCTACAACACTAAGCGATCTATCATCACCAACAAATATTTTATTGGTGTAACATTCATTAAGATCATAAAATATGGATTCATCCTTAGCCATATGATAAGATTCTCCAAAATCAATAAGCCACTCATTAGAAGAAGAAGTAGAAGTTGCATTGAAGGAGAAACCGGAAGAAAAAAGTGCATATCCATGAGAAGAAGAAGAAGAATCATTACTAAGGTTGTGCTTCTTCATCATTGCTTCTAAGGATTCCATCTTTTTAAAACATTTAGACTCCACATGACCATCTTTCCCACAAAAGTTGCAATGTATGTTAGTCTTAATACTTTCGGATTTGACTCCTTTGTCACCATTAGGAGCAGAAGCTGGCAGAGAGGGTTTGGGACCCTTGTTTTGTGTGTTGTTGTGGAAAGGATGTTGCTTCTTTGGATTCTTGGATTTATCTTTCTACTAGGCCACTAAGGCTTTGTTGGATGTACCTGCAGTGCTAATCAATCCAAGTTGCAAAAGTTTATATTTCTCTAGAATTAGAGTATCACAAAAAGACTCAAGAGACGGTTGATTATAAGCACTCCCTAGAGCTTCTCTAGTGGCATAAAAGGTAGACACAAAAACATAATATGCATTGCCGAGCTTAGAAAGAATAACATATATGCATCGATCGTCCTTCAAATATAGTTCACATTTATACATAAAATTCTAAGTGTTTTGAACTTAGATAAGTTATCTTCAATGCAAGGAAAACCATTTGGATTTAAAGTCATTAACTGATTTTCCAACTGGTGGGCTCGAATAATATTATGTTTACCAAACACAACTTCAATCTTTTTCCATGCCCTCAATTCCTTGAAGGTGAAACCTTAAAGCATGAGAGATGGAAATTTCGATTAGTCCACATTCTTTGTCATTCCTACTAACCCATTTGTCATACTTTTCATCATCAATGGGTTCTTATTATTTTCCCAAGGTAATATGGCACAATCCTTTACTTCTTAGTACAACCTCCATTTGGGATTTCCATGAGAAGTAGTTGGTATTGTTAAGCAAAAGATAATTGGGAGAAGCCATATTAAAATATGCAGAGAATATGGATTTAAAGGCTAAAACCGATAGTCTGGATGGAAATCTCTTGAAAAAATAGGTCGTTCAAAAAAAACACTGAAAACGGACTTCGGATGTGAAAGTTATGCCCTTTTGAAAAAAGGCATAAATAAGAGCCACGTGGCAAGTAGAAGTTCGCCCATGTGGTGATACCCCTCCTAATAACCTCGTTTTTACAAATAAGTTGCTTATGAAGTGACCCACTTTTATAGAATAAGCGAGAAACACTTTTATAATGAAGTTACTTTGTAAATGAATGTTGCAAGCAAAATATAACTTAAAATAAAATATTAAAGTTATTTAATAGTGATTCAGTTTTATGATTAAGTGAAATACACTTTACAATGAATGCATGAATTTTAAAAAAAAGTAACAAAAAGGAGACTTGAACTCAAGACCTCTTACTAAATAAGACAACTTTTAACCAAGTGAGCTAGTGAAAAACACATTATAATCTCAAGAAGGAGGATTGGGGTGTTGTTGTGGAAGATGGACTTAGAGTGCGTGCTCAATAAAAACGTATTTTCATGCATTCACACACACACAAAAAATTCACTTCTTGACAACAACAAGGGTTAGATCTTGATTAGCTTACCCTAAAAATGCAAATTTTCCCTCTGTTTATGATTTATTGAGATCGCATAGAATGCATGACAAAGAGCATACATAGATAGGATAAGGGAAACAACCCAGAAATATAAAAACAAAAAATTGAAATAAAACCTAAATATTGTCTCTGCAAAAAATTAAAAGGGCGTATTCGGGCTTTATACCTCCGGATCTGACTGAATGGTCATATTTTGGGCAAAAAGAAACCTTTTCAAGTGAAACAAAAATCATTTCTAGCTTAAAGAATCACTTCAAATGCAATGGAATAGTCCCCTCGGCCTAAAAATGTACAGAAATAGCAGAAACTGGAGATGAGCCAACATGGCTTCAAGATCTCGATCTACAACAAGAGAAAGTCTTCAAATGCGCGTTGATACCATGTTCAACAACACATGTATTACAACAAAGGATTACCACCTTTAGTAACCAATCCCACAACCAAATTAAAGATCATCACATCAATATTTTTACGTTGTAAAACCCTTGTGGGAAAACATACACATATTGAGCCAATGCTACCACTTGGAGCAATTTATTAATGTAACCTACCTACCCCTTAGGTTCTCTTAAAGGGGTGGAGTGTCAAAAATTTTCTTTTCCTTAACCATATTGAAGCCTCTTTTCAAGGGCACCATTGTCTTCTACTCGTAAAAATATTTCCAATGACTGTAACCATGTTCAAATCCAAGCTTGGGATCAAAATTTCTGGTCTCCTAAAGTTTTCGGCCTTATTTCCAAAACCCCTCTCATGCCCACGTGGCCCATTTGGCGCATACGTGGTTGCTGACATGGATAAATACATGACACTCAAGTGGAAGTTTACCCATCGAGGCCATTGACCTATCATCTCTCATCCCATCCGCACTCAACACAACCTATCTTACATTCAGTCGATACCCGGTAGGTTGATATTCCAACACCACCACATCACTTGAATCACCTTCTATTGACACTCGATATATCGATATCAACCCATTCTGACACCACTTGATCACATACTCTCGATAAGTGATATGTCGGTAGTCCAGTTGGCTCCTTGGACATGTGACCCAATTTAGACCTGCCACCTGTCTTGACACGTGGCACATGTGGATTGGTACCCTCCACACCTTATAATCTTATTAATTTAATATAAACATCATTATTTTAAAATCCCACGCCTTAGGATTTTATTGATCTAATCCACATTATTGTTAATTAATCCTCATTAATTTAATATTCCACATAATAACATTTTTGGCTTAATCTATTTCATCGGCCCGCAATTTTTGAGATTTTACTTTACCTCAGGTATATTAATTGCCAAACCTACCTTCTTACCATTTCCAAGCATAATTGAATTAATAATAATATTTTGATTAACTATTGCACCTCACTTAATTATTCATAAGTAATTATATATATATCACCGGGATTTAATTACAACATTAATTATATCGGCCCTCAGTATATCTTTTATCTCACACACCCTTACCTCTCCATCTCCCGGTATGTGATATCCCGATGAGAGAATTAAATATTGTTATTTGTTTTATGTCGACCCACGTGAAAGCACTTATCCCATGCCTCCTTTGACCTTTCCATCACACGATTTCGCGATATCGCCATATCAGATGTTGGGTAATAATGTCATCACATTCTCCTTATCTCTTCCTTATCCCCGTTCCCGGTACTCTGGTGGAAGGGTTAAATATTGTTATTTTAAAATAATATTACGTTGGCCATATCAGATTCTGGATCCATCACTCACCATCTACGCATTCCTTCTCCGTTCTCCCAATATGCAGTATCCCAGTGAGAAATTTAATATTCTTAAAATGTTGAAAATAAGGGAAACATATGCTCGGGTATAAATAAAATGAAGTGCATTATCCGAGGTCTCTCTAAAGCTACATAGTTAACCTCTGTATAGATCAAATTTCTTATGACGAGTAACTTAGCTAGTTTAGTTCTTTTCCCAAAAAGGGAAAATTATGAGCTTCTCCACTTCTCATGGATAGGATAGAAATTCATAAGTTTTAATATAAGAATTCATATTTTTAATATTCCACTTATTAAGACAATATATAGTAAATTTTGTAAAATTACCAGGAGTTACCAGACTCCCTTGATCAAGCAAATCTTTCTATGGGAATCAAATTAAAATATATAGACACATGTATTTAATTATTTGAGTTTCTTTCCAGGAAATTAAATCTCTTGGAAATAAAACTTTCCACAGTAAAAACTATGTTTTTACCTGAACTTACTGCCCACCTAAAAGCATGCATGTCTTTACTATTTCTTAGAAAATAACCACCATTTTAGGTCTTTCCCTTTGGACAAGAATTTTACTTGGTGATCTCAGATATGTTAAAATACCTTACAAAGGATCCTAAGGTCTAGGGTTTCTCTCTGCTAAGTTTAGGGTTCCCATCCCTCATGACTGTGGCTCCCTCCTACATCCAAATTCTTGTAGGTCGTTGCAATGACCCCATCAATGACTCTTTGAATCCAAATAAAAACGGCCATAATGAACACTCTACTCCAGGGAATAGAAAAAATAAAAACCCAAAAATCAATGGGAAACCAACAAGCCAACCGACAAAATACTAGAATCAAATTGTATCCATGGAATCACCTCAAGCTGCCTTCCCAAATCTAAAGAAAATCCAAAGTACGAAGCCATATTTGCCAGAATCAGAAGATACATATAGTTTATGTAAGATCATTCCTTCATAGGAAAATCCATGGGAATCTGGCCTACTGAGAAATCCCTCACTTGGTGGATCAAAACAACCTGGAATCCCAAAGGTCATATTGACCTCAAGTTAGGTTCCAAAGGGTATTTTACTACCATATTCTCCAATCTGGAATACAAATATCATGTTTTTTAAAATGGACCATACTTCTTCAAATCAATAGGGCTCCATTTTCTCCCTTGGATGGAGCGCTTTAGTCTTGAGAAGGAAGACTTCACCATTGTCCATGTTTGTATCCACCTATACTTACTCCTGCATGAATTCTGGCATGAGGAAATTTTGGAGGGGATTGGCATTACCTTAGGATCCTTTGTAAATATCTATGAGATCACCAAGTAGGGCCACTACACCTCTTGTGCTCGCATTTATGTTTACATGAACCTCTCAAAAGCCCTATTGGACTCCATCAGTCTCTCATATAAAGATAATGAATGGGTCCAAACCCTGGACTATGAGAACATCCCCTTCTACCATCGTTGATTCCATGAACATGACCATCTCTTCAGATACTATCCTTTGAATGCCTAGACGAACTTAACTCATCCCCCTCCCTCAAGAGATGCCGAGGGTTTTGAGCAAGTTTCAATCGAGAGAAGATCTCATAGGAATCCGACCGCTCAACACCTAGGAAACAATTTCAAGACCAACAATGCCTTTGAAACCCCCTCCCACAATGCCTAATATTGGGAAAGTAATCCTCACTAGAAAGCACAATCAGAGGAAATCATAGAGGATAACTATGTACTAGATGAAAATGCTAAGAGATGAAAAACCATGGATCCAAACACCTCAAAGCTGGTAGACAAAGAGGAGGAAATGTAGGAAGATTGTATGGAGTAGCTTGATTCAGAATATGGCTATGAGATGGATCTCGACGAGCTAGACCTCCAATCCATAACATTTGCTTGTGAATGAGATGACCCGGGCTCCATTCTAGAACAATACGTACAACTACTTAAAGATGACCTCATCTGTAGTAAAATACATAGACAATCAACTTCCAAAGGTAAGCACCATGTTTCTAACTTAGGGGTCAAAACTCATCCTTCTCATGATAGCTCTAAACCCCGAAGGAGGAAAAAAGAGAGGTCGCATAAGTAATAAGAAATTACTCCAAGATATGGGTGACTTCCTAGTTAACTTGTGTCACATTGCCCTAATGATGGATAAATTCCCCCCCACCCCTTCCCATCCCTGATGAATATTCTCTCATGGAATAATAGAGGCCTCAATGGTAAAACCAAACACAAGCTTCTCAAGAAAAAAATCCTCAAAGAAAACCCAACCATGATAATGCTTCAAGAAACCAAATGGCCAAGCTCTCTACTCTCTACTCTTGCATCCTGTATTTGGCCAATATCTCAATCTAGGGATATTGATGCATAGGGAGTCGTAGGGGGCCTTTCCCTCCTCTGGAACCCAACCGCAGTTTCCTTATCCAACTTCTTCTCCACCAAGTATACTCTCTCATACCACTTCCAACTTGTAGGCTCATCGGAGTTTGGATTTCTCACCAATGTTTATGGCCCCCACTCCATCTTGGAAAAACTCCATTTCCTCAGCACCATTCAAAATATCAATCCCATCATAAGCAGTGCCCACTAACTCATTGGTGGGGACTTCAATATTATGACCTCCCTCACTGAAAAGAAAGGGGGTTTAAGAATACTCAATCGCGACTTTCAATGCTTCCTTGACACCATTCAGTTACTCAACCTAGTAAACCTGGAAATAGGAAACGACCTGCATACTTGGAACAATCGAAGAAGAGGTCAACACCAAGTAGCTTCTAGACTTGACCGCTTCTTGGCCTTTGACTCTCTAATGTTAGTTGGTTTCCATTTATCGATCCTCGTTCTCCCATGTGGAGGATTCGATCATTGGCCCATCATGCTAGAAATTGATATCAAAGGAAGCCCCTTCAATTGACCATTTCAATTCTAAATCTTCTCACTTGATCACCCCAACTTCTAGGGAAAAATAAAACAATGGTGGAAAAAATTTGACCCAAACTCTAACTCTCCATTGTATAGGTTCTAGAAAAAGCTTAAGCACATAAAAAAAAACTCAAAATTTGGAACAGAGAAGAATTTGGAAATATATTCAAAGTCCGACATGAAATAACTACTCAAATTGAACAAGTTCAACAATTAATGATCCTGGAAGGAAGAACAGAGCATCTAATCAAGGAGGAAGTGCAGTTGTAATCCTAGCTTGAAATAAGGGATAGACAGGTAGAGTTGCTTTGGAAAAAAAAATCGAGGGTTGGGTGGCTCAGAGAGGGTGAGAAGAACTCTAAATTTTTCCACTAATCCATGGTGCATAGGCAACATCACAATCGCATCACTGTGCTAAATGAAAACCAAGGTAATAGTCTCACTGAACATCCAAAAATGGAACACGAATTAATCAACTTTTTCAAACATCTTCTCATTGAACTTGAAGTAGAAATGTAACCTGCAATTAAGAAAATCATCTGTCATATCCTCCATCTTGTCTGTACTTAAGATAATGAAGCCCTGATGCCCCCCATCTCCCTAGAGGAAGTGAAACAAGCTATCTTCGAGATGCCCAAAGGCAAGTCACTAGGCCTGGATCGTTTCATTGTCGAATTCTTTCAAGCATGCTGGACTATCATAAAACTTGATGTGTGGGCATTGGTTGAAGAATCTCACATATTTTCTAATGTTCTCCTTTCCCTGAATGTGAATTTCCTTTCATTGATCCCAAAGGAGGATAAAGTAGAAGACCCTAATAAATTCCACCTTATTTCTCTTTGCAATGTAGCCTACAAGTTTATCATTAAGGTCATTGCCAATTGTCTGAAATCCCTCCTACCCTCCCTCATCTCCCAAGAACAAACCAACTATGTGGAAGGTTGAAAAAACTTGGATGGGACCATCCTTTCACATGAAGTCATCCACTCCCTTAAAACTACCATAACTCTAGGCATGCTCATTAAGCTCGACATGTCAAAATATTTTGACAAATTGATTTGCAAATATATCTACCATACCCTTAGAGATTTTGGTGTCTCCCCTCTCTGGATTAAATGGGTGCTAACCCTCAACTCCACTGCCTTCTTATCTATATTGGGTAATGGATCCCCTTCCACCACCTTCTCTCCTTCTCAGGGCATCAAACATGGTGGCTCTATATCACCTTTTCTCTTCATTCTAATGGCAGAAGGTCTTGGCAGAGCCATCAAAGCAACGATTGTAGACAACAAAATCAGAGGCCTCTAAATTCATAACACTTATCACCCTATCTCCCATCAATAGTTTGTTGATGACATTATTGTCATGGATCAACCCTTAGTTCATGAAGCCAAATCGATACAACAGGTCCTCTTAGACTTCACAGAGGCCTCAAGTACTTCTATCAAGCTCTCAAAATCACAATTATTTTTCTTTAACACTTCTTCGGTTGTTCAAGCACATATTTCCAGGATCCTTGGATTTCAAAGGAGTTCCCTTCTGTCCAAATATCTTGGTGCCCCCCTAATCGAAAATGGACTACACAATTCTTCCTGGGAAGATCTCCTTATGATAATGAACAAGAAACTTGCTAGTTGGTCCTTCTGATCCCTCAATGCCCCTAAGTGCTTGGTCCTACTCAAATATGTCCTACAGGTGATGCCTCTCTACTTATTCTCAGTTATTGTAGCCCCTAAATTCATTCAAAAAGTTGTTCACAACCTTCAAAGGACCTTCCTATGGGGAGGAGCATGCAACAATAGGAAATGGGCTCTTGTAACCTAAGACAAATTGTTCTTTCCTAAACTCAAAGGTGGTCTTGGATTGTGAGACCTAGAAATTATTAATTTCGTCCTTGGGGATAAAACCTGGTAGAGATGTCTCAATTCCAGGGATATCCTTTAGAGTTGTCTCTGGCATAGAAATTATTGTACCGATACTGCTCCCCATATCTCATCAGGATGGAAGGCCAAATCCAGGTCTCCCTCATTTGGAACGTAGCATGACATAATAGAAATCCCATTCATCAACACTGCTTTTGGGAGGTTAGAGAAGGCGGTTACTCTTTATTCTAGGATGATTCCTAACAATAGTTGTTCCCCCTTCAATCCCAGCATGAGATCCAATCCCTACGTTCTCAAATGACTTCAAGAAACAAGTGTTAGATTTGCTAATATTGGCTCCTCCCTCAACCTAAATACATCTGACGCTCCTGGCTCCCCAAGGAGCACTGGTAGTTGCTCCCACGAGACTTGAACTGGGATAATTTCTGGCAATATCTTTCAAACAGGAACATTAGAATTCAGGACGGACTAGACAAGCTTCATTGGGGTTACGAAATAGTTGGATGGTTCAACCTTCAAGAATCCTATCACCTTGCAACATGAGATAAGGACCACCCCACTCAAGATCTTTGGGACAAAATATGGATGAAAAATATTTGGCCAAAATTTTCCTTTTTTCTTTGGTTACTAAGCCACAACGAAATCCTCACATGGGACAACCTGATTCATCAAGGATTTTATGGCCTTGTCTTCTACCCTCTATGCAACAACAATGGGGAATCCATGGAGCATCTGCTAAACTCCCACCCTTTCTCCACCAACTTATGGGATCACAGTACTCTCATATTCTACACCACTGACCATCAGAGACACAGTCTCACTGCAACCATAGAATGCTAGTGACCTCTTCTTTCTCTAGCCCAATTCTTAATCGAGCTTGGAAAATATTCCTCAGTTTCCTACTCTGGGAAATATGGAAGGAATGAAATCGTAGAATCTTCAAAGGAGAGCACATGGGATCAGGATTTATATGGAGGAAGATAAAAAAAAAATATTAGGGAAACTACTCTCACCACTGCATAGTCTATGCTAGACTGGGACTGTCCTACTCACGAGAGACTCATATTGGAATCCCTGGACTTGCATATCCCCTCTAGCTCTCCCAATCATCATACTACTTCATCTAGTGTCGCCTCTCCTTCTCATTAGACCCCTTGCCCCATAGGCTTCCTCAAACTAAATTTTGATGGATCCTCCAAAGTCAATCCAAGCCCCTCCAACTTTGGGGGTGCCTTCCGTAATGACTCTAGCCAACTATTGTGGGTGTATGTTGAACACATAGGAATTGAAAGTAACAACGTTGTTGAACTTCAAGCTTTGGAAAAAGAGCTCAACATTGCAATCCAGGAAGGATATCACAAATTAAATATTGAAGGGGATTCACAACTTGTCATTCACATGCTCAAGAGGCTTCAACAGGGCTCCGCCATCAACAAAATATCCTCTAGTTGGCGTCTGGATGGAAGTTTAGAATGCATCCAATCTCTTATACCCCAAATCGAGGTGATCATTCCCTCTCATATCAAACACTCTTCCAACAAGGTAGCATACATATTAGCTAACGAGTACATCCTCTGAGGCCTCTATATTTTTAATACCAAATGGAAACCCTCCTCCCACTCCCCTATGTGTAATGATTGTTGTATACATGTGCAAGAAGATCTCTTCATCCTAGATCGACCTCTTGTTTAGTTTGCTCATGATTATTAGCTTAGATTCTACTCTTTTTTTTTGTTTCAGAGGTCTAGGTGCCCCCTCCCCACCTCCTTTCAATCAACAGAATGATAGGATGACTATACTAGATTCTCATATGTTATTGAGGACTTATGTTATTTTTTTCTCTATAGCTTTGAACAATTATGGTTTTTAGTATTGGGCACATTTGACAAATTGTTTTTCTATTGCTGGTCTAGTTTCCCGAGTGAGAGACCAACAACAAGAACCATGTACACTTCCTTTTTAGATAATATAGTGGTTGTGGATAATATATATATATATATATATATATATAATATGCATTTTAATATTTTATATATTTGAAGCAAAGGGAAGAACCAAGTAATCTATTATGTGAACACCAAGGGATAAGGCAAACAAAATATTCAACATTCAAGAAGAAATTGCAAAGGAAAAGCTCAATAGTTGGATGGTCAAAATGAAAGTGAACATGCCAACCATGTGACGCAACCTGCCCCTCACCGAGCGAGCTGCTCCCACCAGGACCTTCTTCAGCCACGGGCCCGAAGAATCTAAGCTCTTCCAACTCCCCTCGGGAGTTACGAGTCACCCACAGTAACTCCTTCAGCTATCTCCCTTTTCGGAAATCAGGATATCGCGACTCGGGAGTTTGCGGTTCACGCGAACACATTCACATGCACCACAAAACTCCGACTCCCGATGGTCAACGGGTCAACACTTCTATTCGGGAGTTTCCCTATCGGGAAATCGGCAGTTGTGGTGTCACGCGTCTCATGCAACACAAACCCCCGAATCCCGAAACTCCGACAGCACGCCACCTGTCCACCACTTGCTCTGGAGGCCCCACCCAACTACGTCACCTCCTTCACTCGTGCAATCGGGGATCGCGGGATCGCGACTTCACCGGTTACAATTCCCTTGCATCACAAAAACCCCGAATCCCGACTCCTCAGGATCCTGCTCCACGTGTCCTCCTGGAGATCGACGGCTCCAGTTGACACGGGAAATCGCCGGTCGCGATTTCGAAGAGTATAAACCTCTTACCTCTGGGAACGCCGAACGCCGAACCCCGATCCAAAGGGATCCTGCGCCACGTGTCCTCGTCCAGATCAACGGTGCAGATTCATTCGGGGAATCGCGATT
>ML791172.1:46669-62503 GCA_009831015.1 Picea engelmannii
AGATGAGAGAGAAGGGGGGGGGGGTGGTTAAGAAGAAATATTTTGCATAAGGAGGTAATTCTACCTCAAAGAGAAGATAGAGAAAACTATAAGAGGTGTTATTATTGAGGATCAAGAAGAACAAAGAGGTCAAAGAGAGGATAAAAATGATTGGTGGATACATGAAGAAGATTAACATTTGAGCAATTTGATGTCAGAGGCCAAAAAGTATGAGGCAAACCATTTGTGGAGTTTTCATATTACAACCATGTGAAAAGAATCTTGAGATCACGAATTGGATGTAGAGGAGAAACTAAGGGTGTTTGGCATGTAGAAGGAAACAACTCATTAGAAGAGATAGAGGAGATGTGAAATCTTAAGAGAATATATTGACATTGTAATATTATCATAATATGATAATAATGATAATGCGTATATCCTATTTGAGTATTTTTTTGTGAATTGTAATTATGTGTTGTGTTTTTTTTGTTTCCCTTTCACTACAAATACCTATGAAGTTTAGACCAACACAAAGAGCCCTCAATTGGGATCATTATCCTATTATTACGAGATTTTTGGTATCAAAGCAATTTAAAACATTGAAAGAGAATTTGGTATCAATGTTTGTGATTAATTTGTAATAGTGAAAGTCCCTGGAGTTGTGAGAAAGTTCATAGGAAAAAATTGCCACAATGGAAATAAGACTCAAAAGATATGAGAGTTCATAGGGAAAAATTGCCACAATGGAAATAAGACTCAAAAGATATGGTGTGAATTGAGAAATCCAATAACTCGAAAGAAGAATTAAGGAACTAGAAATAAGACAATATAGCGGAGAACCAAAAGCTAGTAGTTCGAAGGTTGAATATAAAGAAGAGTGAGAAAATGAACTACAAGAAGCATCACAATCCAATTGCTTAGATTCTTCAAAAGCAAGAAGGGATTAAAAGTTGAATTCTCCACGATGGAAGTGTGAAGGTACAAGCATTGATTGATGGTGAGCTGGAAAGGTGCTTTAAATAGTAGAATATCGAAGACTTGAACAAGGTGAATTTTTCCATCCCAAAGTTGAAGGGTCATGCAACTATTTAGTGGGATTGTGTACATTGTAAGAAAGTGTGCATAAACAAAGAGAAGATAAGGACTTGGAGTATGATGGTATCTAAGTTGAGAGAGAATTTATTACCATATGATTATAAATAGTTACTTTTGAGAAAAATGCATAATTTAATAATTTAATATAGAGAGAACAAAGTGTTTGGTGTATATAGAAGATGTGTCTTCTGAATAATGCTACATACATAATTTAATATAGAGAGAACAAAGTGTTTAGAGTATATAGAAGATGTGTCTGGTGAATAATGCTACATAAGATGAATTTAATTCTTGAAACATTATTAGTATAAAATATTTAAAGTATGAGTTTTCATTTAATGTGGTCTTACATAATACAAACTTTTTGAAATAAAAACTAAATGTGGATAGGATAGAGACATTGTGTTCTTTATCTCTACAACTTATTAATGATAGAATATAATCAAAGAATATCAAAAAACTTGCTTGTTGAAAATATATAACTATTGTGTTTAAAGGTGTTTTCAATAATAAAATAATATTTCAATGTTGGCCATAAATAAAATATTTCAAAATCCACCTTAAGTAAAATAATTCTATATTAACTTCACATAGAGAAAGTGAGAGTAATTGAAAGTAAACATTTCATTATTCCATTGATACGTGCATATATCGAAACCAATATGAGAGAGATATGTAATTCCTTTTGTTCTCAAAATGGATCTGACACGTGGCATGTCTGTGTGTGTGTGTGTGTGTGTGTGTGTGAGAGAGAGAGAGAGAGAGAGAGAGAGAGATTCATCTTAACTCTCGATCTGTCATTCCACTAAGAGGGGTTAAATCCCTTGAGATACAAACCTTTAGTCAAGTTTTGCACTCTAAAAAAAAGTTTACACCTTCATGGATTTGATGTCTCTCAACACATGTTAGATCCGAAGTTAAGATGGATCCACTCTAGTTTAATATTAGCAAGAATAAATTAAAAACAACGTGAATTCAAAAATAGATAAAATAAAAAAATCCAATTGAAAACAAGGAATACAACTTCATATACAAAACATGCTTATAAAATGCTCTCCCTAAATAAAAATAAAAATAATATGAAATTTTAATACATATTAAAAAAATATAATAAAAATATAATAAGATATAAGTTATAACCCATATATATAATTCAAAAAAAAATTAAAAATATGAACATTTTAGAGAAATGTATTCATGATGCGGGATTGCAATGGGACCGGGGCGGGAGGAAGCAACTTAATCCTTTTGAAATAGAGGAAGTAAGTGAACTCTAGGAGTGCTAGTGGGTGAGCTAGCGTCAAAGTTTTAACGAATCTAACTAAATGACAAATTATTTAATTTTGTAAGAAAAATAACAAAAATGCAATCATAATTATAGGAGGGTAGTTTAGATTTTTTTAATATATATGGATGATGATGATAGGTAACATGATTTTGTAAAATTTTAATTAGATATTATGATTTATAATTTTAAACAAATATGTGTTAACAGAATATTGTATAATTTATAAGTGTGTTAATGTATAGCTTGAGTGGGCCTAATGGTTAAGAATATGTGTTTCTTCTTAAGAGGTCACAAGTTCAAATCCAAAGGGGGTAGGGTATGTATACCTCCGTAGATTTTACCAGTCAAATCGATGGACGGAGGGGGTTCATTGTCCCACAAACAAGGGCGTCTCATACACCAATTTGGTCTCTGGCTTGGATATGACCTTAAAATTAGATTATTATTATTATATACAGCCTGAGTGAGCCTAATGGTTAAGAACATGTGCTTCCTCCTAAGAGGTCACAAGTTCAAATCCAGAGGGGGTAGGGTATGTATACCTCCGTAGACTTTACCAGTCAAATCGTTGGGCGGAGGGGGTCCCTTGTCCCACAAATAAGGGGGTCCCATACACCAATTTGATGTCTGGTTTGGTCGTGACCTTAAAAAATAGATTATTATTATTATTATTATTAACATTGTAACTCTATTCTATTTTTTGTTTATTGAATATTGAGAAAAACTAAAAATAAATAGAACTATAAAATTATGAGTTAAGATAGATTTATGTTGGTTTATTTTAATATTTTTTTTAGTTTGTGGAATCGACAATTATAATAACCTCAAGGTATATCGCACACTTCCCAAGAATAAGGAAAAGTTTGAATCATGGACATGACAAAGATTACCTTAACAATACACTATATAGCAAACTAATAGTTTTTAATGATTTTTTCATATTCAGAAACAAAAATATTCTCACAATAAATTTCAAAATGAATGAATGGACAAAGCTCAAGGGGGGAGACGAATTGATAGAAATTGTCAATGTTTTGGTCCTTTTCCGAGAATATTTTTGGGTGGTATTTGCCCGAAATCCGACAGGTGATTGTTGGATCTACAAATTTGAGTGGTTATTTATGTATAATTTAGGTGCCCTAGGGGTTTATCCGTGTGTTGAATTGATTTCTGCATTCAAAAATGCAATTCAAACAACAAAAAAATGTTATTTCGTGAAGATTTAAGTCGTCGGATTCTGGCGAAAAAAGGCCAAAACATAGAACAATTAGACAAAGTCATTGTGAACTAATTCAAGCGAGGTAATTTGTCAATCAACACCTAAAACAGTTCCCCGGGGAAACCTTCCCCCTCGGAACTCCCGGGTTCAAAACAATAGTAGGTAGCAATTGTTCTGTGTTTTGGCTTTTTTCGTTGAAATATGGTGATAGAAATTTGCATGAAATCAATTTTTTGTTGTTGTTTTTATTCCATTTCTGAATCCCAAGTCTGATATTTTATTCTTAGCTTGTGTTACTACACAATTGTGATGCATATGTTCCACATGAGTGTGCCCTCAACTCCATCAATTTGGAATGTGAGAGGGGAATAACCATAACACCTCCATAAAGTATCGATTTATATAAGATTTTGAATATTTATTTATTTTTAATTCGTATAAGTACTAGTAGAAGGACAATATTTCGATCAACTATCCCACCCTACAGATGGTAACGCAGTTCTTAAATTTGATAAAAACCATGTGAAGAGTTGCCTAACAAGGAAATTTTAACTTAGAGAACTTTTGCCTGAATTAGTTTTTTTTTTTTCACACAGGAAAAACAGATCCACTTTTATTCTATTAGAATCAAGTGTTCTTTCAAGATTACAAAAAGATCTATAAGATCAATAATTACTAATATCTCCTCAAAATCTTGATATGTTGGTCTATACTTTTGAGCAAGTTTCTAGAGAGTTGATATTGACAGCTGCCAATTTCTTTACATATCATATTCTTACTTATCAAAAAAGAAAAAGTAAACTTCCTTCTAGTGTCTAGTTACATTGGAATGTAACATTAGAAAATAAAAATATATATGTATTTACAACATTTTCTTTGTAGATTTCCTCATAATAAAACCAACCCAGGGGGTTGTCCAAAGCTTTTTTGGAGAGTTGATCTGTCACTATGTTGAATTCTCTATGGATATGCATGAAGTGAATTCCTTCAAAACTCACCTTTAAGCATTTAATTTTTTCTTTCTAGCTGTGTACATAAATCAGGTTCATATTTGAGCAGTCATTAATCCAGTTAATAGTGACTTTGGAGTCACCAGCTGCCATCAATTTTCTTATGGATAGTCTCTGTGCAAAGAAAAGAATCCCTCAAAGTCCCAAAATTTCATCCTTCATATTATTACCTTTTCCTCCCGCAAAGTGAGCTTTATAACTAGAATGAGCACTTAATTTTATGAAAATTCCAGCACCACAGTTTTCATTCACAGCTGCACCGTCAAAGAATCCTATTGGATTTTCATCAAAGAAGATTGGGTTTAGTATAAAATCCACTTTGTCCACTTCTCTTGTGCCTTTATGTTCTTTAATATCAAGTAGAATTCTAGAAATAGTTCTGGAGTCCTCTCTTTGCCAATTTTGAAACAGGATTTTGTTCATGTACTTCCAAATTCTCCAGCTAACCAGAAAGGGTATAAATCTCATCCTTGGATATTTTGTAAACCAATGTAATAAGCTTCTTTCCAGAGTAGATTGCATCCATGCATTTGAAAAATTGAGGGATGTTAATATTTATTTCCAAATGTATTGAGTGGCTTCACAATGTATGAGGAGATGTTATGTTGTCTCATCATCCTTGAGACATAAAATGCAAACAACAGGTCCAATGCCTCCCCTTTTCCTATAATTTGCACCAGTGAGGATACGGTCTTTTAAGCATAACCACATGAAACATATAATTTTTCTTGGTATATTAACTCTCCAGATGGACTTATACCACCATTTACAAACACCATTATGTAAATTACTATCAATGCATTGATATGCTAAGTCTGTAGAAACTGATCCAAAAGCCTTGTTCCATGACCAAACAATTTTATCATTGGAATTATTAAGTGAAACTCCATTACTTTTAAACATTGTAATGAAACCATTCCATTCATCTGACAGTTCTCTAGGTAAACCAAGTTGGTTGGCATTTATCCAAATTCATCATTTTCTAAGTGTGTTTGGAGTGACTCCTTGTGCAATGGAAAAGATACCCTTATTATTGAGGAAATGGATTAAAGGTGCAGAAAGTTTATATGAAGAATTATCTCCAATGAAAGGATCATTACCAATAATAACTTGTTTTCCGCTCCCTATTTGCCAAGCCAACCACTGCTTAATGATATGAAATGAGCTCATAAACGTTTTCCAAAAAATAGAAGCATTAGGGTACATGAAGTTTCCTTTCCTTATCCAAGAAGTCAAGCTTAGTTGACTGCTTTTATATAGTTTCCTTTAAGAATTTGACTCCAAAGACTATTACCAAATATCCCCTTCCAACAAGATTTAGCAGCTAAAGATTTGGCAAACCAAAAAATGTTTCTTATACCCCATCCACCAAATTATTTAGGAGTTGCAATGGTTTGCCACTTGGATAAATGAAAACCTATTGTTTTGTTCGCTCCTCTCCATAAAAAAATTTCCATAAGTTTTCAACATCCTGCTCTTGCGTGCACTGAATGAACTTATTCTTTGAGGACACTTGTTTTCAAGTGATTCGGATTATTATACTATTGGTTGTTTGATTATGATTATGATGTTTCCCCTTTTCTTTATGTTTCTCCTTTTTCCCTTAATTTCCTTTTTAACTAAAACTCAAATTAGCAAGTGTAGAAAAACAATTGTTTACCCCTTTTTCTTTTTAATTAAAAAATAAATTAGCATATGTAGATAAAACAATCATTTCCCTTTTTAAAAATTTAATCCCCCATTATAATTTGATTTTAATGATTTAATTGAATTTATTACCCCCTTCTTGTTACATGTTTAATTACAATTATTATTTTTGACCACATGTGTTACTTAGACCTAGATTTTAATTTCACTAGGCTGGGCGACATTTTTATTAGGGAAATTGTTTTTACATCTTACTTATCACATCATTCATTTTAAGGAAAATAGGTTTATTCACTTACCTGTTGAAATCGCGACGTGCCCTTCAGGACGCACTCGGTGCTCCAAGGGTGCCACTCACTTTTTTTGTTTTCCTTGCATGGTGTGTCCTTCAGGGCGCACTACGTGCTCCAAGGGTTCCACTCACCGCTTTCCATTTTCCTTGCGCGACGTGGCCTTCAGGATGCACTACGTTCTCCATGGGTGTCACTCGCCTCTTGACTGACTTGGTAGACATCAAAAAACCCTGGAGTCAATACTCCGCTAGGTGATCTTGTGGGAGACTAAGGGCCTCTAAGGAATAAGTCCCCTTCCTTATTGTGTGCCACTTAGAATCATCGTGAGCGACTGTCGTAGTCTACCCTCACGGCATCGCGGGTCTTCTCGAACTAGCTAATCGTTAACCTACAATTCGAGCCACGATGGGAGTGTTAGTAGGTTGTGGCAGGGATGTTGTCCACACCTCTCCCTCAATTCTTTGGTTGTCCTGCATGACCCCTCTACTCCACATGTGAGTTTGGTCGGTAAGCTATCATCAGCCTGCATCATCAATGAATCATGTCAGCAAATAATCTATCATCATAACATCTAATCATATGTACATATGTCACATCAACAATATTCAACCCAACAGTCCACTCCCTGACTCGATTGGGAGTCCAAGGGGTTTCATTGATGCCTCTGTATCCTCGAGGTCCAAAGTCCTGCACACATAGGAAAACCCAGTCAATAACACCTGTCTATGCCAATACAAAAAAATAAAATATCACCATATCCATAATGTCTCATCATCATAATCAAACAACCAATAGTATAATAATCCGAATCACTTGAAAACAAGTGTCCTCAAAGAATAAGTTCATTCAGTGCACGCAAGAGCAGGAAGTTGAAAACTTATGGAAATTTTTTTATGGAGAGGAGCGAACAAAACAATAGGTTTTCATTTATCCAAGTGGCAAACCATTGCAACTCCTAAATAATTTGGTGGATGGGGTATAAGAAACATTTTTTGGTTTGCCAAATCTTTAGCTGCTAAATCTTGTTGGAAGGGGATATTTGGTAATAGTCTTTGGAGTCAAATTCTTAAAGGAAACTATATAAAAGCAGTCAACTAAGCTTGACTTCTTGGATAAGGAAAGGAAACTTCATGTACCCTAATGCTTCTATTTTTTGGAAAACGTTTATGAGCTCATTTCATATCATTAAGCAGTGGTTGGCTTGGCAAATAGGGAGCGGAAAACAAGTTATTATTGGTAATGATCCTTTCATTGGAGATAATTCTTCATATAAACTTTCTGCACCTTTAATCCATTTCCTCAATAATAAGGGTATCTTTTCCATTGCACAAGGAGTCACTCCAAACACACTTAGAAAATGATGAATTTGGATAAATGCCAACCAACTTGGTTTACCTAGAGAACTGTCAGATGAATGGAATGGTTTCATTACAATGTTTAAAAGTAATGGAGTTTCACTTAATAATTCCAATGATAAAATTGTTTGGTCATGGAACAAGGCTTTTGGATCAGTTTCTACAGACTTAGCATATCAATGCATTGCTAGTAATTTACATAATGGTGTTTGTAAATGGTGGTATAAGTCCATCTGGAGAGTTAATATACCAAGAAAAATTATATGTTTCTTTTTATCGACAACGATTACCTTTTTATCGACAACGATTTTTATGTTAAACCCAACGATTTGTTATGATAAAACTCAATGATTTAAATGTCTGTGTGTTTCTTAATGATAAAACATAACGTTTTAAATGTCTGGGTGTGTTTAATGTCTGGTCGCTTTTGTAATGATAAATCACAGTGATTTTATATTCATTATGACAACAATTGTAATAGCAACAATATTCTAGTATGGCATATATGCTGTAACTTTCGTGGCATATACACAACGATATTAATGGTACAGTGTATAGTGTATAGATCTTGTCTGGTATATTCACATCGATACCCACAAATTTGATAGAGTTTGTATTCAATAGAGATATCCCCGAATTTTATGAATGAAAACAAATTGATTGTTGCGTTTTGACTGTGTATTTGGTTTGGTGAATTTATTGCATTGTAAGACTGTGTAATGGCAGCGATTATGACTATGTATTAGCAACAAGGTTATACTTGAATGACAGTGAATTTAGATAGCAATTGTGGATGCGTTGTGACCATGTAATAGTTGCGTCTTATGGATTTGAATAACTGCACTTTTGGGTGACTTTGTAATTGTGAAGTTTGGTTACCTTCGTAAAATATGGGTTTCCTATAATGGCGAACTTGCATAGAATCTGGACACTTAAATGGTTGTAATAACCAGTTGGGTGGTCATGTAATATTTCGCTAAGTCTCCTAGTTAAGTAATACTTACAGTTGAATCCCTTTGAGTTTCCTACTATTACCCTTTGATTGATTGACATGTGTTAGGCATGTGTTGAATTGAATCCATTTTGGAACTTAGATCATTTAAGTTATCTTTATAAAAACTTCTTTTCTACGTTATTGCAGTTATACTATTCGGATCTTAAATTAAGATTTTGTTGTAAATTATATTGATAATAAATATATAAGTAAGGTAAAAGAAAATATTACAAATTACCGATATTAATTACTTCTTAGAAAAATGTGTTATACATAATATATGGCTATTACTAACTATTAGGTAATTATTGTTAAACAATTATTTGAAAAAAAAAAAAATTGCAAGTTAGTCATTGATTGTAATTCAAATTAGTTCTTGAGATTGTGGTAATCCACTTAGTATAAAATCTAAGTTAGATAGGAGATATATGGTTGCACTCAACATATTGTCTTATTCCATAGGAAATTAAATTATTGTGGGTCTCCTTTCAATTAAAGATATAATTGCAATTGTAAATTGTAATGTAGGAATTATTCTATGTGGACATGTTGATTTAAGTTAAACATCAATAACTAGATCTTAAGATGACTCCTTACATGACTTGAGAAGGTGTATTAACTTATACCATAAAAATGTAATTATAGATAGAATTAATAATCTTCCTTTATGATTGAGACATATGTAGACATTATCTCAAGGCATGTTCTGAGGGTCACCTTGATAGATATGAAGAGTTTTGTTGGGTTTTAGCTATGCCAAAAGTCTTAGGAAAGTAAAATTTCATGCCATGTTATGTTTGTGATTATTATACTGAATTAGAATTGAATTGGAGAATTATTTCTCATTAGAGTAGTGGTTTATGTTATTAAATGAGAATGATATTTGCACAAGTAATAATGTGACTAGAAGAAAATGTAAGGTGTATGGAAGAATGTTGTTTTACATCCTTTAGTTAGATCTCAATTTACTCTCTCCCAGTGTCATGATGAGTAGTTTTATATTTTAATTGTTCATTCCCTTACGATAGATGAAGATTTCCTTTAGTCACCACTTGATTTTTGTCTTGAATTTAGACTAGGATTGGATTGGGTAATATATATCTTCATGTTCCTCAAAATGAATGCGATCCATGAGACCTTAAATGGTAAAAAAAAAAAGATCGGATGAATCTTGGACTTGAGTGTGGATTATGTGTCTTGAAGGTCGTAACCTTGCAAGGTAGGATTGGGCTGGTACACATTGTTCTCTTGAAATTTTTGTGTAATGTGAAGATGGATATGTTCACCTATTTTACATGTTAATTCCTTCTTGATATTGTATCTTGTCCTTATTATGAAGTTGACTTGAGTAAGAATAATGTCATTGATTAATCATAGATCATTTACCTTATTGAAATATTTCTGTAATGCCTGTAATTGATTTGTCTTAATGTGTTTTACAAAAAAAATACACTACTTCATTGTAGTCGCTTACATTTATGTTGTGTACGGAGGGGTCTTTACATATGGTATCAGAGCGGGTTCAACCCTGCGACTGTGGATCACCATTATTTCCACTGCAGTAAACCCTTGAGTATTAACCTAGCGCTAATTAAAACTTTAACCTACCCATGCGATAAGCACGGTTATATGACACCGTAGAGATGCATGACGTGGTGCCAAGGGAGGAGGCACAACACCTCTAGTAGCATCCACGCCCGAGGGGTATAAACCCCTGGGGGACGAACAGGTTGTCGTGCATGAACATATAGTTGTGGGTGATGTGGTTGGGATGATGAGGTCCTTTCAACGAATGTTTGAGGCACTAATCAGTCGTTTGGATAGAATTGAGGCCAGGGCGCTGACACCCCGTGAGGGTCCACCGCGTGATCTGGTCGATACTGGTAGCATTCACAATGAACTTGAGAAGGTCAATTTCCTGAGTTCTTTGGTTCCCTGGACGACGCAGTCGCTAAGGCATGGTTGGAGAATATGGAGATGTTATTTTCACTTTGCAACTATACCTCCAAAATGAAGGCCCACTTGACGGTCTTTCAAACTGAAGGGAAAAACTCTTCTATGGTGGAAGACCATCCTGTCGCATTTGAAAATGGTAGTCGAAGACGTGTCATGGGAACTATTCGAGGAACGGTTCCGAGAGAGGTATCTATCTGAGGAATTCTTTGAGCGCATCTCAACGAGTTCAACGCCTTGCGACAGGGCGGTCATATGGTGCCCAAGTACGAGGAATGTTTTATGAAGCTGCTTCTGTATGCTCCGCACCTGAATACTTGTACATCACAACCTTAGGGTCTTATGACGTCGTTATTGGTATGGAATAGTTGGAATTGCATGAGGCAATACTCAACTGTAATATGAAACGGTTGAGCTTGGTCAATGATGAGGGATAGAGATGCATGATTGTAGGTCGGAACCAAGGAGTTTCCCTGAGGTTCATCTCTTCCTTACAGCTACGAAAGAGCTTGCACAAAGGATGTAAGATTTATGCGATCCTTTCGTTAAACGTGAAGGGAGTAGTGGAAGGTCTAGAACACCTTCTGGTGGTGAGAGAGTTTGCACACATCTTCCCTGAGGAGTTACCAGGGATGTTGTTAGAGAGGGAATTGGAATTTTTCATAGACCTAAAACTGGGGGCTGAACCGATAGCAAGAATGCCTTATCGGATGTCTACCCCATAGTTACAGGAGTTGAGAATGAAACTGAAGGAGTTGTTGGACCTAGGACTTATACGTCCAAGTGTGTCACCATGGGGTGCGCCTTTTATTTTCATACGAAAGAAGGATGGGTTGTGGAGACTCTGCATCGACTACTGTCAGTTGAGAAAAGAAACGATCAAGAATCAATATCCGTTGCCAAGGATTGATGATCTGTTGATTGGATGAAGGGTGCGACGGTGTTTTCAAAAATCGATGTGAGATTAGGGTATAATTAGTAATGGATCAAGGGGGACAAAGTCCCTAATACCTCCTTTAATACAAGGTTTGGCATTACGATTTTACTGTTTTACCATTTGGACTAACGAACGCCCCAGGGGTATTTATGAGTTTGATGAACGGGGTGATCTACGAATACTTGGACAATTTCGTCCAAGTATTCATTGACGATATTTTGATTTACTCTCGGACGTTGGAAGAGCATGACGCACACTTGCGCTTGGTACTACAGTGTCTGCGAGAGAACAAATTGTATAGTAAATTGTCTAAATTGTCGTTTTATTAATCGAATATTCACTAGTTAAGGCATGTCATTTTCAGCGAAGGTATCGTTGTGGATCCAACAAAGGTCGAGGCTATTATGGAATGGCCTGTGCCGACGAATGTCCCGAAAGTGCACAGCTTCATGGGTTTAGCGGGATACTATTGATGGTTCATTGAGGGTTTTTGAAGATAGAAAATCTGATTACGGAATTGCAGAAGAAGAACAAGAATTTTGTTTGGACTGAGAAATGTGCGGAGGCATTTCGAAGGCTCAAGGAGTTGTTGACAAGAGAATCGATACTAAAGGTACCTGACATGGATGCAGACTTCTTGGTATGCACTGACACATCCAACGAAGGATTAGGTGGAGTCTTGATGCAAGACGATCGAGTGATTGCTTACATATCGAGAAAGTTGAGATGGCATGAGGGGAACTATGCAACGCATGATTTGGAATTGTTATCCATTTTTTATGCCATGAGAGTTTGGAGACACTACCTTGTTAGATGGAAGTTCGAACTAAAAACAAACCACTGTGGACTACAACCCATCTTTACGCAAAGCGACTTGAACGCGCAACAACAACGTTGGTCAGAATTGCTTAGCGAGTTTGATTTCGAGATTCTTACATAAAATGGATAGTGAACAGAGTGGCATATGTGTTGAGTTTGAGACCACGCATCTTTTAGGTGATTGCCTCTTCAGATGGATCTATGTGAAAATATTCTAACTATACAACGCAACGATGACTGGTACAAAGAGGTCAAGGGTTTTATTGGACAAAGCAGCATGATGGTACCAAGATTTGAAGGATTTAGGTTGGACGACAATGAATTATTGAGATTTAAAAATTTAATTTACGTACCACCGAACGACGAGTTGAGAAGTTTGATCCTAAACAAGGCACATAGAGCACTGTACATGGCTCACCCGGGAGTCACGAAGATGAGAGAAGACCTTAAAACCCTTATTCTTTTGGAAAGGAATGAAGGAAGACATAGTCAACTACGTGGCCAAATGTCTAGAATGTCAGCAGGTGAAGGCTGAACATAGACATCCAGCAGGAATACTACAACCACACACTATTTCAGAGTCGAAATGGGAGGTCATTTCGATGGATTTCATTGTTGGATTCCCACTGATGACAAGGAGATACGACTCGATTTTTGTGGTAGTCGACACTCTGACGAAGAATGCTCATTTTATTCCTGTGCGTACAAAGTATCAGGCACCTGACATAGCTAGAGTTTTCATCAATGAGATTGTGAGGCTACATGGTGGGCCTAAGAGGATTATATCTGATCGAGGATCGATATTTACTGGACGACTTTGGACTAGTTTCCAAGAGGCCTTAGGAACCCAACTTAACTTCAGTACTACGTATCGCCCGTAGATAGACGGGTAGACCGAACAAACAAACCAAATCTTGGAGGACATGTTGCGTATGTACGTGATGGACCAACAGAAGAGTTTTGAAGAATTCTTGCCACTGGTAGAATTCACATATAACAACAGTTATCAAGGCACCATTATGATGGTGCCTTTCAAGTTTCTTTATGGGCGACCATGTCAGATGCCTTTGAGTGGGATCGACTTGAGGATAGGGTCTTGGTGGGACCTGAAGAGATCCAAGAAATGGAATATCAAATGAAAACAATAAGACAAAGGATAAAGGAAGCACAGGATCGACAGAATATTTATGTCGATGCGCGTCGTGTCGATTGTAGTTATGAGGTTGGCGATTGAGTCTTCTTGTGGGTGAAACTGCATAAGAGTTCGATCTAGTTTGGAAAGGGTGCTAAACTCNCTAGGTTCATGGGATCTTGCGTGATTGTGGAAAAGAGAGGGCCCGTGGCCTATTGACTAGCCTTGCCTGATTCTTTGAAGCAGACACACGATGTCTTTCCCGTCTCTATTTGAGACATTATGTTAGTGATCCTACTCATGTTGTTGACATGAGTTCCTTGTAGGATCAGATGAGGGTACGCTCACGACATAGACAATCTGCATCATGGACCATCGCATTTGACAACTACGACATCAAACCATAGATCAGGTCAAGGTCCAGTGGGAAAACTATAGTCTGCACTTGACGACCTGGGAGGATGCATATGATATGCGTCAGTAGTTTCCATTTTGTTGATTGATAGAATTATGATACTGTGGTACACTTTATTTCGTCATTTATATACTATGAAACTTTGGGATGAAGTTTAAACCAAGAGGGGGTGTATGTAACATCCCTCTCTTGCATGCAGTGAGATAACTTATTCTTTGAGGACACTTTCTTGCAAGTGATATGTATTATTATACTATTGGCCATTTGATTATGATGATGAGGCATTATGGATATGGTGATATTATTTTGTTGTATTGACATAGACAGGTGCTATTGACAGGGTTCTCCTTAGTGTGTAGGAATTTGGACCTCGAGGATGCAGAGGCATCGACGAAACCCTTTGGACTCTGGATTAGGTCAGGGAGTGGACTGTTGGGTTGAATATTGTTGATGTGACATATGTATATATGATTAGATGTTATGATGATTGATTATTTTCTTACATGTTTCGTTGATGATGCAAGCTGACGATAGCTTGCCAACCAGACTCACATGTGGAGTAGAGGGGTCACGCAGGACAACCAAAGACTTGAGGGAGAGGTGTGGACAACATCCATGCCACAACCTACTAGAACTCTTTCCATGGCTCGAACTGTAGGTTAAATATTACCTAGTTCAAGAAGACCCGTGATGCTGTGAGGGAAGACTGCGACAACCGCTCACGATGATTATAAGGGTGCAAAATAAGGCAGTGGACTTATTCCTTATATCACTTAGCGGAGTATTGACTCCAGGTTTTTTTTATGTCTACCAAGTCATTCAAGTGGCGAGTGGCACCCTAGGAGCACGTAGTGTGTCCTGAAGGGCACGTCACGCAAGGAAAACATAAAGAGGCGAGTGGCACCCTTGGATCATGTAGTGCATCCTGAAGGGCATGTCGTGCAAGGAAAATGAAAAAAGGTGAGTGGCACCCTTGGATCATCGAGTGCGTCCTGAAGGGAACGTCACGATTTCAACGGGTAAGTGAATAAACCTAGTCGGCCTTAAAATGGATGATGTGATAAGTAAGATTTAAAAACAATTTCCCTAATAAAAATGCCGCCCAACCTAGTGAAATTAAAATCTAGGTCTAAGTAACACATGTGGTCAAAAATAATAATCATAATTAAACATGTAACAAGAAGGGGGTAAGAAATTCAATTAAATTATTAAAATCAAATTATAACGGGGGATTAAAAATTTAAAAAGGGAAATGATTGTTTTATCTATATATGCTAATTTAATTTTTAATTAAAAAGAAAAAGGAGTAAATGGTTGTTTTTCTACACTTGCTAATTTAAGTTTTAGTTAAAAAGGGAAAAGAGGGAAACTTAAAAGAAATATGAAACTAAGGGAAAAAGGGGAAACATAAAGAAAAAGTTGAATGCCTAACATAGTAAGGAATCTTGCCTTGGGAACTTGCTATTTTTGAAATCAATTAGGAATTTAGTAAGGCGTAAGTCATTTAAGATTTGTAAGGGAATATTGGGACACCAAGGAACGTTTTTAGGAATGCTTTTAGGTGGGTGAGGGAAATAGGAATAATTAAATAATTAATGAAATTAATTTTCTAGTGCAACTAGGGGGATGGGTGACATGTGTACGGGGGAGGTTTTTTCTGATTTAATTAATGAAAAAGAAATTAAATGGGAATTTGGG
>ML791172.1:83071-99137 GCA_009831015.1 Picea engelmannii
TGTATTTTACCAGTTGGTTTGTCATCCTTATGTTGTTGTTATTATGTTGTTATCATTAATATGTTGCTATGTTGTTGTTATTATGATGTTGTTGTTGTTGTCATTATGATGTTATCATTAATATGTTGTTGTTGTTTATTCCAGGTATAAGAAAATAATGAAAGAAATTATAAACTAAATTCAGTCATTTCAGTAGGAGATTTTAGAAAATATTTATTTATTTTTGAGTCCTGAAAAATAGTTAGGCTCTACACATGGTATCAGAGCCCGGATTCAAAACTGAAACTTGGGCTTGACCACCCACGACAAGATTTTGTCTTGGTATACATTTACATATATTCTGTCATAGAAAAAAAAATTAGAAGGATCCAGAATAGTGAATGAGAACTTTTCATTCCAAACTGGACTTAGATCCTTGTCTTTAGTAATAGTTCGAAACCTCTGGTGGGAAAACTCAACCTCAATATAATGACTTGATGAACCTTGTCTATCCTTGGGCATCAAATTGTGGGAATTAATAACCTCCACTACTAGAATGAGCTTACTCATTGTGCTCTTTGTTGATCTCTCAAAAACACAGCAGTAAGGAGAACCTCCTTCCTCTTGGAGGACACTATCAAGTAATAAGCCTCGATCAAAGCCTCCTTACGAAATTGAAATAAATTTTCCTTGCATCACAAATTGATAAGTTTGACTTAATAAACAAAAATATAAAAGTGATCATGTTTGATAGATCTGTTTATAAGATATATCTGCTCGAGATATGTAATCAAGTTCCAGAGATTCGAACCCATCCCTGCCCCCAAGATATATCTTCTTTGATAAGAAAATTATTCCTTTGGATTCAATGTTTTTTTATAGCCAAATTAAGCTTTGCATTAGAACGAGAGCCAAGTCCATGAGCTATCGCAACATATACCACATGCCAACGAGCCTTCTCTCCTACTTTGGAGAAATCCCTAATTTCATTTGTGACGCAATAGCGAGGTTCTCTAAGTACTTTGCTTCATCCTTCGTATCTGCACTTCTTCCCCTGGCAGTCGCTATGTGTTTCACTTTAGTAGTGGACTTTTTATCACACATTCTTGCAGGGGAATATTTTTCCTTTGGATTTGGCCCTTGGATGACAAAATGTGAAAGAAGGGGTCTTAAAAACCCACAAATGTGTGTCATCCAAAGTCGGGGCACGTTGTGCTAAGGCGCACACATATCGGGAAAGCAGAGAATGCCACTTCAGGAATTTTGAAGTGAGGAAGGTGCACAACGCCCTAAATCTCAGAGAAGCGAAGTCCCAAAACATTCAGGGATAGAGCCCAAGGTCGCATGCGGGTAAAGGTGCAATGTTCATGTGAGCTACCCCAAGGGATGAAATTCCAATGTTGGTCGCAGAAAGAGGTCGCCACATTTTCCAGGTGCCAAGTCGACTCAGCTGGGTTTCAATACCAATGCAGGTAGTTAATGAAGTTGGGGCGGTGGTTGAACATTGTGTCCCCCATAAATGGAAATCTTGAAAAGGGTTGGCAGATTGCCTGAGCTCGAGTCTGACAGAGGCTGCATGCATAGTCTGACAGAGAAAATATCCATGTAAAGCCTCGCGCCTGATAGAAGCTACATACGTAGCCTACCAAAGAAGTCTCAGATGCGGCACCTTGAATGAGGTAGCTCAATCACGCCTTTGCGGTTGTTGGCGGTTTACAGTATAAATATGTAGTTCTGATATTTTTTGATGGTCGATGGTTGAGCTACGCTCTCGTATTGTAAAACTTTTGATGAAGAACTCCGGTTCTTTGGTTATGTATTTTGATCTGAGACTTATTGTTTAATGAAAGTCAACTCATTTTTCATCCTATTTGCCTCTGATACTGAAGTGTCCATGATTGAAGGATTCACATGGATTGTTTTTTACTATATTGTAATGTATGTTTGATTGCAATGATATTATTTACGTTCTTCAGTTTCCTGAAGTTTTGAATCCAAGAGGATCTTGTATTTGAAGATTTTCCTCCTTAGGTTGTTGGAAGACCTGATGTTTACGACAGACCTCTACACTCTCCTCACCAAAGTATTCCCTCTATTCACCCTTATTCCAACTTACTGATTGAAGTTAATTAGGACCTCCCCTGCATGTGCATATCGGTCCAGTTTTCTAAGTTAAAATGATATCATCTTGAGTCTGCGCCCATTTGGCCTCTTTAAAACCAACCTGTGACATAAAAATCTGATGGGTACTGGGATTACCTCCAATGCAATCTGGAGGTGACTTCTAGTGCTAACATTTCTGGCGTCGTTGCAGGGGAACGAATTGAAGACTTTTCCCTAGGATAGAATGACAAAGAGCTTAATGATTCTGAGGGTGCATCAGATATCCTGTACCATTAAAGATTGCATCTTGCACCTGGCGACTCCACTGTTTCAGTTGTGACTGCCTATGGCTACACCTGAAGCTGACCCAGAGGGGATTATTATGAGAGGGAAGGATTTCTCAAGAAAGTTTTTGTTGTTATCCCAGATTGAAAATCTCCCTGGGAAGAACCACATTGCAGAGATCCAGTTTTAGATGGTGAACTAAAGCTGGACACATTATTCTGACTCATTATATTTCAACATGGCGACTCCACTATGCAGAATCTGTTGGTGACTCCATTGAAGGGAGACAAATCAAAAGGCTATGGAGGCTATCCTGGCCAAGAGGTTTTCCCCCTTCGATTTCTCAACCATAGTTGGTTATCGACATACAGTGCCAACTATAAATGAATGGGATGACTATTGATCCCGATTTTATGAGAAGAACGAAATGAATACATATTATTAACAGGGGCTTAACACAAAATAACAGAGATACAGTAAAACTGGTTTTCTATTCAATAACGAAATAAGATGAAACTGTAAAATGCAGCGGAAACAAGCTTGTTGGAATGGTGGAGGCTTATCTCTGAGAAGAGATGTGACGGTAGCGCACATTCGCAAAAATAAGGTTACAATGAGGCTTTGAAGGCCTTTTTACAATAAGAAATAATGCCAAAAATGCTAGATATCCAAAAACCTAACCCTAGGAGATGAAGCGCCAAAAGTCATGTGGGCCCCGTTTGGGTAAGTTAGCATCATAACTTTTGCATACGATCTCCGTTTCAGGCGTGTGATAGCCCGTTGGAAAGGTATCATCGAGGAGATTCATTTTAGGGGCTCAATCATGCTTTCAAATATTATTGAGGAGCTCGATCCCGAAAAACCTTCATTTAGGCCCTCAAAATGGCCTCGAAAGTTAAAACTTCTAAAAATAGTAAATTGCCAAAATTGTCAGAAAACTGTTTTAAGCCAATTGGAAAAGGTGGGTGGCCACCGATATCCATCTGGCTCAACTATATTCCGAGGTTCAGAGGCATCGAGCATGACCACCCCGGTGAGCATTTATTTAACTTTCATATATGCATGCTTGAGCATGATGTTGTGATGCAGGAGCATCGTACAAAGCCAAAGCACGCGCCTAGCCAAAGGAACAGTTGGACGCGTAGATTAAAAAAAGGGCACATTTTATTGAAAACGTTTTGAATTTTGAAAACTGGACATTAATGTAATAGTTAAGGGAAGTGTACTTACACTTATGTCTAGATTTTGTAAACAGATCTTGAGCGTTGCTCTCATCTGTAGTATGTATAGGCATTTAAGTCTGTTAATGTAAAGTAGGTAGACATGAATGTCAGATTAGATATCTTAGAAGCGTAGGAGGGAAAATGGATATAGACACCCTCACCCTTGTATCATAGTAACAATAGATGATTATTCAGAATTCATAAGCTGGAGAGCTGTAGCAGAGAGCTGTAGAGAAGAACCCATGTACAGGAGCACTTGAGTTAATATATGAAGCTTTGACTCAACTTTCATGGTGTTATGATGCTTATTGTTTACATTTGTTGAATGGTATGTTTACAGTTGATTTGTTTCTCTGTTATGCATTTGTTTTCAATGTTGTTTTATGTGTATGATTTCATGCTGAGCGTATGAAGTATGAGAGAGGAGAAGAATGAGTTTCAATTGTTTCTCTTCCTGAGAATTCCTGCAAGGAGTGCAGTGAACGTCCGCAAGGTGTGCGTTGACGAGGGTTTAGTTTTATCTCAGAAAGCTCAGGAGAGATACCGTTGTTCTCATACCAGCTGAAGTGCAGGTGAAGCACATAGCCATGCAAGGTGTGTGCATGCCGATTAAAGCCTTGGATTTTATAAATCCAGAAGGATGACTGAGAGGACTGTTGTTGCAAAGAGTGCATAGGGTCGGAAACCTCAAATAACCAAAGGTTATTTAAAAGTTTGCCGCAAGGAGTGCGAGCAGGGCTCTTTTAGGAGGCTTGAGTTTACAAGTGGAATCTCAGGAGGGATTTAACCTTTGAAGTACTGAAAGGGAGACGAAGATTGAAATCGTCTCATAGAAGTTAAGTTTAGTTGGGAGAACGCCGAGTCGTTTGGACATAAGTCATTGAGGAGTGCATCTGGTGGTCAGAATTCTCTGTGGAGAACTCGCGAGGACCGTAGGATCCAGAGGAGCTGCAAGGTGGTTAGGAGTTGGACGAATCCACCACCCTAACATCAAGAATCAACATGAACCATTGATCGTGATCAGTTTGAGCCGTCAAATCATTTCAGAAGTTCGAGATCCGTAAGTTCGGAGTGCAGACCAAAATCCTTGGTCACTCTAAGACCCAAATCGCGAAAAGGATTGCTAAGGGTGAAATTTCGGTATTTCGGGGTTCGGCATACCGGAAATTTCGATGACAAAGGATCGGGACCCTTGGCATTGAAACCCCCAAAGTCGCGAAATGCGACATGCCTTTAGTGAGAAACATCGGCATTTCGGGGTTCGGCATTTCGGAACCCCTGATGACAAGGAGCCAGGGCGCTTTGCACTGAAAACCCCGAAGTCGCGAAGTGCGAAGTGTCTTTGGAATGGAATCCTGGCATTTCGCCATTTTGGGGTCCGGGAAGTAGAGGAGACAAGTGATTTTTGGAACCGAGAGTTTCAAACCCCCGGTACACGAAATCCCGAAAAAGGGTCGCTATTTCGAAATTCGGGAATTGGTGCAGCAAGTGATTTGGGATCGAGAATCGCAAACTCCCAGTACACGGAGTCCCGAAAGGCCATCGATCGTGCATTCCATGGGACGTTGAGCCCATTTCGGCATCCCGGAAGTTCAGAGTTCGGAGAATCATAAGGGAAGAGGAACGACTGTTGGTTGTTCGCTCAAAGTCCTGAAAGACGAAATTAGTGGAACGAGTGTTGGTTGTTTGCTCAAAGTCCTGAAAGCCGAAATTAGTGGCCGTGTGTGCGGCGCATTGAAGGAGTCAACCTTTGTTGACGTTTCGCATTTCGGCATATGCCGAGAGCTGTGGAAATACATCGGGACTCTCCAACTCCCGAAACCTGAATTCCTTTGTGACTTAAACAAAGGGTTTGATTAACCCTTGGCATGGTTTTAGTGAAGATCCTATGCGGATCTCGGCCCAAGGGCAGGGGGTCTGCATTAGTTATGGTATCAGAGCCTAGAACAATTTCTTTGCTTTCTGTAGCAGAGAGAAGGGAGAAAATTTTACAGCCATGCCACCGAGAAGAAGAGATAGGCAAATACCTGATCCAACAGAGGAAAGAGAAATGCCGAGAAGAAGAGACAGGCAAATACCTGATCCATCAAGGGAAAGAGAGATGCGTGAATTACGTGCCAGGCTTAATGCTATGGAGACAACACAGAGGTGCACATTTGATGCTGGAGATATCAGCGAGGATGAAAGTGAAAATGAAGCTGGAAATGTAGAAGTTGCAGTCGAAGATGCCACAGAAGGACGCCTATTCAGGGTTGTTGCAAGGATAGGTTCTAGAGAAAAAAATGGTCATTCCAGTGTACGAAGGCAACTTGGATGTTGAAGAACTTCTAGACTAGATTAGAGCTCTAGACAAATACTTCGACTATGAGGATGTCGAGGAAGATAAGAAAGTCAAACATGTTGTTACTAGAATTAAAGGGCATGCAACACTATGGTGGGATGAACTACAGGTTGACAGACACTGCAAGGGCAAGCAAAAAATCAAAAGATGGGATAGAATGGTTGCAAAGATGAAAGCCAAATTTATACCCAGGGATTATCAAATCACTCTATTTCAGAGGATGCAAAATTTGAGACAGAAGTTGATGTCAGTAAAAGAATACACTGAAGAATTCTACAGGATAAACATCAGAGCAGGTCATCGAGAAAGTGATGATGAAAAAGTTGCCAGGTACATGAATGGTTTGTGATATGACATTCAAGATGAGATGAGCATGATGACCATTCGGACTATGGAAGATGCTTATCAGATAGCTTTGAAACTTGAAGAGAAGCTGAGTCGGAAGCAAGGTCAAAGAGGCCAAGGTAGAAGTCAAGACAGAGGAAAAACAATTACCCAAGACAGAACTCAGAGACCTAAAGAAGAGGGAAAGAAACCTCAAACTCAACCTGAAAGAGGAGGAAGCTCACAGGGAAGGCAGTATGATGATAGAAATACTTTTCCTCAAGCTAGAGGAAGAGGAATAGGTAGAGGAGGTGAAGTGAAATGCTTTGTCTATGGAAAAATCAGACATAAATCCTATGAGTGTCCAGATAAGAAGAAAGATGGTGGTGAAACTCACATTGTCGAAGCTCAAGGACGGAATGTTGAGGCAGAAGACGTTGAGGGCGAAAGATCTTTGATGATGAGGAAATTTATCTTGAAACCAGAGAAGGAACTAGAGAACCTAGCCCAAAGAAACAATTTGTTTTGGACTGCTTGCAAAATTAAGGATAGGGTATGCAAGGTCATAGTGGACAGCGGTAGCACAGACAATCTCGTATCTACAGAGATGGTAGAAAAGTTGGAGCTGGAGACTGTTGTAAATCCAAGCCCATACAGAGTTTTGTGGCTACAAAAGGGACATCAGGTAAATGCCACTAAACAATGTTTAGTTGAATTTAAAATAGGAGGATATAAAGATGAAATATTATGTGATGTCATTCCCATGGATGTTTATCATCTATTGTTGGGTATACTATGGCAATATGACATAAACGTAGTTCATGATGGGAGAAAGAACACATACACCTTGGAGAAAAATGGTAGGACTCACATGTTGCTACCAATTAAGGATGAAGAGGTGAAAATAGAAATGAGCAACACTATACTTCTCATGAGTGGGAAGGAACTTCTTAATGAGGTTAAGAAGAAGGAAGACACACAATTTATTGTGGTCAGGAAGCCCATAATTGTTTTGACCAGTACGAGGATAGATGATTTACCAGAAGAAATCCAGGAGTTGCTGGGAGAGTTTGTTGATATAGTAGTGGACGAACTACCTTGTTCGTTGCCACCTATCAAGAGTATAAGTCATCATATCGATCTTATACCTGGAGCTAGTTTTCCGAACAAAGAAGCATATCGGTTGGCGCCGTAGGAAATTAAAGAAGTTAAGAGACAGGTCCAGGACTTAATGGACAAAGGATTGATTTGAGAAATCTTGAGTCCATGCGTTGTTCCGATAGTGCCCAACCCAAAGAAACACAGAGGAAGAGAATGTGTACAGACTCAAGGGAAATTAATAAGATTACCATCAGATACAGATTTCTATTACCAAGGATGGACGACTTGATGGATTGCTTGAGTGGAGCAAGATTTTTTTCAAAGATTGATTTGAAAAGTAGATATCATCAAATTTGAATGAGAGAAGGTGATGAATGGAAGACAACATTCAAGACGAATGAGGGGCTGCATGAATGGCTTGTTATGCCATTTGGCTTAAGGAATGCGCCCAATACTTTCATGAGGTTGATGAACGAAGTCCTGAAGGATTTCATTGGGAAATTTGTCATTGTATATCTTGATGATATATTATTTTTCAGCAAGACAGAAGCAGAACACTTAAAGCATTTAGCTGCAGTAATGAGAAGATTACAACAAGAGAAATTGTTGATTAATATGAAGAAATCATCATTCATGAGAACATAACTCATTTATTTGGGTTTTGTTATCTCTGCAAATGAGCTAAAAATGGATCCGGAAAAGATAAAGGCGATTAAGGGTTGGCCATCGCCGAAGAGTATATTTGAAGTACAAAGCTTTGATGGTTTGGCTAGATTATACAGGAAATTCATCTGAAACTTCAGTGGAATTAGCGCACCGATGATGGATACGGTGAAGAAGAGATATAAATCTTTTCATTGGATGGAGGAAGTAGAGAAGAGTTTCAATCTGCTGAAGAAGAAAATCACTGAGCAACCAATTCTGGTTTTGCCAGATTTTAGCAAGACATTCCAAGTCAAGTGTGACGTGAGTGGGTTTGCAATTGGAGTGGTCTTGAGCCAAGACGACAGGTCGGTCACATATTTCAGTGAAAAACTAAATGAAGCGAAGATTAAGTACTCCACATATGACAATGAATTCTATGCAGTCATACAAGCGCTGAAGAAATAGAGGCACTATTTGATTCCCAAGGAGTTTGTTTTGTACAACGATAATCACGCTTTACAATTTGTGACTCGATAGGAGAAGTTGAACCAAAAGCATGCTAAATGGGTTGAATTCATGCAAAATTTTACTTTTGTGATTAAGCATATTTCTGGAACTGCTAACAAATTTGCTGATGCTTTGAGCAGGAAATGTTTGCTTATGCAGGAATTTAGAATCAAGACTTTGGGTTTTGATAACCTCAAAGAAATGTACAGGAATGATCCAGATTTCAAGGAAGCATATGAGGCATATGAGAATCCAATTCTCAGAGACAGAAGCCAATGGATTGAATACATGATCCAGGATGGATTATTGTTCAGGGGAAATTAGCCATGTATTCCAAAATGCTCCATGAGGGAGAATCTGTTGAAGGAAAAACATAGTGGAGGATTGGTCGGACATTTCGGTCATGACAAGACGTTCTCAAAGTTGAATGGCTCATATTTTTGGCCAGGGATGAGGATAGATGTTAAGAAATTTGTGGACAGGTGTAGAATTTGTCAGCACACGAAAGGAAAAAGGAAGAACACGAGATTATATCAACCATTTCCCATACCTGAGAGGCCGTGGGACACAGTGAGCATGGATTTCATATTGGGACTGCCAAAGACACAGAGAGGATACGATTCGATCTTTGTGGTAGTCGACAGATTTTCAAAAATGGCACATTTCATACCATGCCAGAAAACCAATGACGCAACTCATATTGCGAACCTGTTCTTCAAGGAAGTCGTCAGACTTCACGGCTTGCCAAAGAGTATCGTTTCTGATTGAGATACCAAGTTCGTAGGGCATTTCTGGAGGACCTTGTGGAAGAAGTTGGGGACAAATTTGTCTTTTAGATCAACATATCATCCTCAGACGGATGGATAGACAAAGGTCGTAAACAGGAGCTTGGGAGATTTGTTGAGGAGCTTAGTGACTGAACACCACAGTCAGTGGGATCACATACTGCCACAGGCGGTATTCGCTTACAATGATTCACTCAATAGAAGCACAGGGCAGAGTCCATTCCATATTGTATATGGAAAGCAGCCAAGAGGAGTTTCTGAATTGAAAGAGGCAGATTAAGTTGAATTCAGAAGTGCTAGTGCAGAGGACTTTGCAGAAGGAATGAAGGAGCTTCACAGCCGAGTTAAGGAGCGATTGCAGATTTCAAGTCAAGAATACAAGCGGAGAGCAGATCAACACAGGCGAGAACTTCAATTTGAAGTTGGTGATCTGATTCTTACGCATCTGAGGAAGGAAAGGTTCCCAAGGGGAACATATAGCAAAATGAAGATGAAAAAGATTGGATCGTGCAAGGTCATAAGGAAATTTGGGGAAAATGCATATGAGATTGAATTACCTGATGGGGTCGGAATATCACTGATATTAAATGTTGTAGATTTGTACCCTTACAGAGCTGAAGAAGCAGGAACAGAGGAGTAACAGAAAGAAATTCAATGGATAAAACAAATGCCTGTAGATGAAAATCCACAGATGAAAAGCATAATTGATAAAAGGATTAGCAAAAAGACCAGGAGGAAAGAGTATTTTGAATACTTGGTTAAATGGAAGGGACATCCAGTTGAAGATGCCAGTTGGGAGAATGAAGCAAAAATTCAAAAGCATGGACAGACCATGCAAGAGATCATGAACAAGAGTTCATGAAAATTTTCAAGTGAGGGAGTATGATGTAGGAGCATCGTACAAAGCCAAAGCACGCGCCTAGCCAAAGGAACAGCTGGACGCGTAGATGAAAAAAGGGCACGTTTGATTGAAAACGTCTTGAATTTCGAAAACTGGACATTAATGTAATAGTTAAGGGAAGCATACTTACACTTATGTCTAGATGTTGTAAACAAATCTTGAGCATTGCTCTCACCTGTAGTATGTATAGGCATTTAAGTTTGTTAATGTAAAGTAGGTATATATGAATGTCAGATTAGACAGTTTAGAAGCATAGGAGGGAAAACGGATATAGACACCTTGATGACAAGGAGCTGGGGCGCTTTGCACTGAAAACCCCGAAGTCGCGAAATGCAAAGTGTCTTTGTAATGGAATTCCTACATTTCCACATTTCGAGGTCCGGGAAGTAGAGGAGACAAGTGATTTTTGGAACTGAGAGTTTCAAACCCCCGGTACACGAAATCTCGAAAAAGGGTCGCAATTTTGGAATTCAGGAATTGGTGTGGCAAGTGAGTTGGGATCGAGAATTGAGAATTCCCGGTACGCGGAGTCTCGAAAGGCCATCGATTGTGCATTCCATGGGACGTTGAGCCCATTTCGGCATCCCGGAAGTTCGGAGTTCGGGGAATCATAAGGGAAGAGGAACGACTGTTGGCTGTTCGCTCAAAGTCCCGAAAGCCGAAATTAGTGGAACGACTGTTGGTTGTTCGCTCAAAGTCCCGAAAGCCAAAATTAGTGGGCGTGTGTGCGGTGCATTAAAGGAGTCAACCTTTGTTGACGTTTCGCATTTTGGCATTTGCCGAGAGCTGTGGAAATACACCGGGACTCTCCAACTCCCGAAACCCGAAGTCCTTTTTGACTTAAGCAAAGGGTTTGATTAACCCTTGGCGTGGTTTTAGTGAATATCCTGTGCGGATCTCAACCCGAGGGCAGGGGGTCTGCGTCATTTTGTTCACGAGGACGTCTTGATCAAGATGTTCAGATTTTCTTTAGAGGGAGATGCTCGTGAATGGTGTCAAGCTCTCCCGGCTGCTAGTATCCGTTCTTTGAAGGACTTTCACAATGCCTTTAATTCATATTACAAGAAGATTTACCTGTCTCATCTTATTTTGGATGACTATTGTAAGAATGTTTCCTTCCACATCCAACAGATGACATATTCTTCCTCGTATGATGAGTTTGGTGAAGATCTGATCGAAAGAGGAAGTGTGGATGAAAGATTTCCTCTTTCTATTCCCCGTGAAGAAGGCCTTCTAGATTTGAGTGCTGATAGTGTTGATGATTGCATGGCCATAGATGTATCACATTCTCCCCCCGATGCACCTGCTATCTCAGTTGTAAAAGAAAGATATTTGTGGAGAAGGATTCTTCTCTTTTCCTTCAACAGGTTTCCCATGATGTATTTTCACCTAGGATTGAAGAGAAGAATATAGTCATTGATACACACGATGAGAAGAATCAAGAGGTCGCTCATTTTTTTTTGCAAAATAAAAGAGTTCTACACTTACCCATATTTGATGAGTACTCAAATGAAGAAGAGCAGACCCCTACCTCACATTTTGTTGACTTGGGGAGCAGCCAACCTATGTATCAACAACTAGAAGCAACAATTACTAATGTTCCTGAAATGAATATTTTTAATAGTTGTATTCTTGATGAAATTATTGTTTTAGAGGCTGATCATAGCTATGAAGGGCAGCCCATTTTTGAGGAATATTCTAGTAATGAGAAGCAACAAGATTATCCCATATTTGATCACTATGAATACAGGGAGAATGATGCAGAGGTTGGCCTTGTCACAAAAGAGGTAACTCAAAGATTTGACCAGGAGCGACCCTTAGTTGAGACACATGAGGGGATTGTTTATACACAACCATAAGTAAATCAACAGTTATCCATGGATCAGAAACCACCTACGTCAATCCTTCTTTCACTTGTACCCATAGTCTACAGTAAACAACCTGTAGTGGAAAAAGATATATTTTATCAGTCCCATGTGTTCTGTCACCATTTTCATGACCCCGTAGGGGTGTATGTGGAGTTGTATTTTTTGAATGTTTTGGAGTTGCCCAACTTTATCCTGACCTCATGATTAGGACGAAATATGAATAATGTAACTATTCTACTGTCACGGTTTCATTATTTGTTATCAATCATTGACAAAATAAACAAATTTGAAGCTAGGAAGTTGCTTGAATGGATATGGTGGAAGTTTTCTTTCACCTAGCACTGTGTACAAATTAAATTAGTTTAGGACTATACATAAATAAGATCCTTGGAGCATGTGTGTTTATTTTCATTTTTACTTATCATCATGTATTCCTCAGCAGGTTGTTTTGAGCTTGACTCCATATCCCAATGCAGAAGGCGAATGGAACTGCAAAAGGATTTCTTAGAGCCTCGCAGGGAGGACTCTATCCCCCATGGAGCCTAATGTTATCACACATTCTTCCAGGGGGATGTTTTTCCTTTGGATTTGGCCCTTGGATGAAAAAATGTGAAAGAAGGGGGCTTAAAAACCCACAAATGTGTGTCATCCAAAGTCGGGGCATGTTGTGCTAAGGCACACACATATCGGGAAAGTGGAGAATGCCACTTCAGGAATTTTGAAGTGAGGAAGGCGCACAACGCCCCGAATCTCCGAGAAGCGAAGTCTCAAAACATTTGGGGATAGAGCCCAAGGTCGCATGTGGGTAAAGGTACATAGTTCACGTGAGCTACGCCAAGGAACGAAACATCGGTGTTGGCTGCAGAAAGAGGCCACCACGTTTTCCAGGTGCCAAGTCAACTCAGTCGCATTTCAATCCCGATGTAGGAAGTTAATGAAGTTTGTGCGATGGTTGAACATCATGTCCCCCATAAATGGAAATCTCTAAAAGGGATGGCAGTCTGCCTGAGCTTGAGTTTGACAGAGGCTACATGCACAGTTTGACAGAGAAGATATCCACGTAAATCCTCGTGCCTGACAAAAGCTACATACACAGCCTACCAAAGAAGACTCAGATGTAATGCCTTGAATGCAATAGCTCGATCACGCCTCCGCAGTTGTCGTCGGTTTTCAGTATAAATATGTAGTTCTGGTATCTTGTGATGGTCGATGGTTGAGCTATGCTCTCGTATTGTAAAACTTTTGATGAATAACTCTTGTTCTCTGGTTATGTATTTTGATATGAAACTTCTTGTTTAATGAAATTCGTCTTCTTCTTCATCCTATTTGCCTCTGATACTGAAGTGTCCATGATTGAAGGATTCACATGGATTGTTTTTTATTGTATTGTAATGTATGTTTGATTGCAATGCTTTTATTTACGTTCTTCAGTTTTGAATCCAAGAGGATCTTGTATTTGAAGCTTTTCCTCCTTAGGCTACTGGAATACCTAATGTCTACGACAAACCTCTACACTCTCCTCACCAAAGTCTTCCCTCTATTCACCCTTACTCCAACTTACTGACTGAATTTAATTAAGACCTCACTTGCATGTGCATACCAGTCCAGTTTTATGAGTTAAAACGATATCATCTTGAGTATGCGCCCATTTGACCTCTTTAAAACCAACCTGTGACATAAAAATATGATGGGTACTGGGATTACCTCCAAATCAATCTGGAGGTGACTTCAAGTGCTAACAGGACTATTGGTGTGGTTGTGCAAGAAACAAAAGGTAGTCTCTTTGTCTATATATTCACCAAAAATATCCAGGTTTCTTATATATTCACCAAAAATTTAGCTGAAGCTATATTTATCAATCTCCACATGATTCTTGGGCTTCAAGAAGCTATAATTATGGGGGGTGTCATAATGACATAATTTCACCTCTTGAATATGTACTTTGAGCTCTCATGTGTCATCATCCTATGATTTCTTATGGATGTTTCCCACCCTAGGATTTCTGATGGTATTTACACGATACAATTTCGCAATAATGACCGAGGTTGTCAGTAAAATGAAAAAACCTTGGCTGATGATGGTTTCATGGAAAATTCCACATGGCATCCCAATGCGTTGAAATTGGGATGATCGGTTGTGACGAAAGTCTATTTTGTTAAATCTCTGCATAGCTATCACATCATATTTTTTAACTCATATTATGGATAAAGGGTCATCGATAGGGTGATAAAATTCCTTCAATGAACCTATAGAATTTAATTTGTCTTAATACATATGTGTGTTCATCAAAATGGCATCGAAATTTTGTCGAAAAATGTGCCAAATGTATTGGTGTTAGTAAGAGACAATGCAATTTTTCCACTAAGGGGTTTATTTTTGGAAACATTTGATTGGGAGATTGTGTATAGCATGCTCAAGTTGGACTTACACAAAAAAAATTGTAGGACCTTACATAATTCAATTCTACTTCTATTGAACTTGGAGTGGACATTAAATCTTTGTCATGAGGCTTTGTTGAACAATGTGTATGTGCTAAAAGGACTATTAGGATGGTTATTGAATACCATATTCTCTTTAACATCAATATAATTATGAGACATGTATTTTATTTCAATAATATGATGATGGTGCTTATCATCAAGGAATTCAATCAACCAATACCTATGACTTTGAGTGCGTAGAAAGTGGAGAGTTGAGAAAAGTTATATATTTCCCTTTTAGGAACAATGTACAATCTATATTTTAATTCTTCTTACTCACACAAATCACTAAATAGTTTCTAATTAAGTCCATTCTTACTATGAAGCCTTCGAGCATGGAAATGATATCAACTATTGTAAACAAGTCCTTGCTTCTAGTATAATATGTTTAGAAATGATCCTCTACTTGTCGATCTATTTCTCATGCACAAACCTCATTTAGATAAAAATACAATTAGTACTTATGTCACATTTTCATGCATGCCATATGCAACAGACTATAAAAAATGTAAGATAAGCCCTTAACTCCACAAGTTAGTTTTATTATGCTTCCTAATTGTCTATATTATTTATTCTAGTTTAGCTGCAACACATAATCCCATGATATCTTCACCACTAGCATACCTAGTTGCAATTTTTTTGATCCAACAAACGTGATCAAAGAAAAAATGATAGCTCCTAATACTCTCTTCCAAACATCATGGCTCTCGGTACTCTCTTGGATATCTCATGACACTCATTTAGTGCAACTTGAAGGTATTTGCTTCTCATGTGATAACCAAACCAAACATTATTATTATGAATTTTTTCAAATGGGGGTTTCGAAGGCCACTTTGTGAAAATATTAATGCATAATCAATAACATTGAGAATTACAAGTCACTCTCTATAAAATGTTTGAGTCTCTCATGGTTTCTTACTTACAATTTTTTATTCTTGTTTAGATTTCATATATAAATCCCAGTTATAAACTACCATATTTATAGTTTTGAGTAGACACAATCCCTATATTTTTTATTGTAAAGGCTTGACCTTAGTTTCATTTTGTGCTTTCCATATCAAATATCAAGATAAAGGCCTCACCATGCAACATATTTTTCTATGAATAGTTTCTTCACTAATATAAAGGTATGGACAATAAATATAACTAATTTTCTATTAGTACTACATGACATTCCGATTTTTAACCCTATATGGAATCTTATATCATTTTTATTGCGATATAAGGTTTCCTTCAGGTGTGTATCCTCTCAATTATAATATTCAAGTTTGGAAGTTCTTTTATTTCTGTAAATTCCCTTGATTTTACATTATATTTTTGTAAAGTATTCACATTAATCCTATAAGCACATTGGCTGTCCAATTTCATGTAGATCCTTGGTGTACCCAATTCCATAGTCAATTCAATTTTATGGTATAAGCTATGGAATTCATTGATTTGAGACTTCCTATGCACTACAATACAATGAATTGAGACTTCCTATGTTCTATTCTATCCATTGGAACAACATCCACATTTTCGTTA
>ML791172.1:100398-123430 GCA_009831015.1 Picea engelmannii
TGAAAAATGATACAAAGGGGGATGCATGAGATCGAAATGGTGCAGCCACATTAGATGAAACAATGGGGGATACAATAGGGAAAGTTGGTGCAACAACAACTTCGATGCAATGGTGGGGGTTGAAATAGGGTGGATTGGTGTGTGGCATAAGGGTACAGTCATTGTGGATGTATGGGATGGAAAATGTGGTTGAGGTGGGAGGAAATAAACCCCCATGAGTTGTATGATGGGAGGAATTACACTTGGGGGGGGGGGATGTGATCCCAATTTCTGGGATAGGGTATCCAAGGACCAGTCTTTCCTTGTAACCTAGGATAAATGATATGCAAAGTGAGGGTAGTGGTGATCGAATGAAGAATGAAATAACTTGCATACACATTTATGATATTTTTAATAGTACAAAAAAATGAAAGTCAACAAAAATAAGATAGAAAATTTCACATTAAAACAAGATTTAACTTGGGACATAATACTTGGGTATGGGGTGATTTGTCCATCCTAGGTGGACATGGTTCATCACTCTTGAGAAAACAATCTATATAAGCATAACAACATTATAATTGATTTCTCATAAATAAATTGAACATTTCTAAAACATCAAAATTATAAACCTTTCTAAGTTAAAAATCATAATGAACAAAGTTTAAGCCTATGCATGCATGATGAATGTCATTGTATCCACCACAGCCATGGGGTAGTCCATGTGTTGCACTCAAAATTATTTAAACTTTTAAAATGTTTTGGAAAAACAAGGATTGATTTATCAATATAAGTTTGGGTTGTTTCAACAATTTGACTTATCATGCATTAGAAAAAATGAAAAGAAAAAACTATGATCTTAATATTTCATTATAATCTATATGAAAACATATTAATAATTAATAATATCCATTACCACTATATTTTTTAGGTTCACTAATTGGTAAGGTGAAACTAAACTAAGTAGCATAGCATCATTTCAAATTTGTGTGGTTATATATAGGGAACTTGGACCATCAACTAGGATTTTTTTGCTATCAAGGCTCCTTGGTGATACAAATTTGTAACTAGAAATATGACTAAACATAGACATAATATAATATTATGCTAGACATAATGAATGTATGTGAATCTATCCCAAATGAAATATTCAAATCTAGAGTTCAATACACAGTTTTTATCTATTCACATGAAGGTTCATTTTAATGGCCACTAATTACCAAAAAAACATTAAAAATGAAATCCCATGAAATCTTTTCACATAATTCCTAGCTCTAGACAGTAGAATTGACGCGCACAATGTTAACAGGTGAAGTATAATTGTTCGGTGTCAATCCCTATGAACTAAAGTGCATGTGATATGAGATTTTTGACATTAATCTACAACCACCCCATCACAATTTTAACTTTGAATGATCTTAATATGTTCTATGTAAAACTGCTATCATTATACATCCGGCTTTCACATCATAAAAGTAATTTCCAACGCAATATTTATATTTCTATATTAGTGAAATAAGTCTAAATGTAAAATGCTATCATTATATATTCACTTTCACGAGGTCTATGGGAAAAATGGTTTTGTTTGATAATCCTTGAACCATTGTGCAATTTAAAACATCAATATAATATATAAGTGACAATCATTCCATTCCCAATATATCAACTTAGTATTTACTCTGTCGATTTACAAGGAGGATATTGTTTCCATAATACTTAAGGGAGGAATACAATGGAAGACCACAACGAAATTCAATGTCAAGGAGTTTCTAGACTCATCTTAGGGCTATTCCATGTGAAAACATGGATAGGTAGAATAACATGCTTGAATGATGTCACATGTGACATTAATCCATGTGGAGGACAGGGGGAGACTCAAGAGATAGGTTAGGTGGTAGTTCAATATATTGAGACATGGATTCAATGGATAACATGTCAATGAGAGGTTGAGATGTCATAACAACGAGGTTGCCAAAATTAATTCTTCACAAGTGATAGACAATGATTGCATAGCCTTAGTGTATTACTCAAATATCAATGGACATGTATTTCAATGTAAACCTTATAGTGCCAGTTTTCATCATCCATGTGGTATAAATTGGTAAGGGGAAGAATCCAATCAAATTTCAACATTTTAATATGACATAAATTATCTCGAATGGGTATCCCAAAAATACTAAATATATTACATATCCATAAAATTGCATGCATATATTTATGTGTAAGGAAGTTTGTTTTATACACCATGATTGCAAGGATAAACAAACTTCCACAATACTTATGTGTGTGGTATACCAAATGAGAAGGCTACTATTATTGTTAAATCAATGGTGCAAATTAACACTAATGCATTTGCAGGAGTTTGATACAGGTGGATATCGGTGGCCACCCACCTATTCCACTGGCTCAAAGAACAGTTTCCATTTTGGAAGTTATTTTTATAGTTTTTCGGGTCCCAAACTTTTTGGTTCGTTTTGAGGCCATAAACAATGTTTTTTGGTCTCCCCAGTGCCTAATATGTAGCTAGAGGAAAACGCTAGAACAAAAATAATACGTACTTCTCAACAATACCTTTCCAACAGTGTATTGAGTGCCCCAAATGGAGATCATATGAAAAAGTTATGCCCTCGGGAAGTTGACATATCAACTACCCCCATTAGGACCCACAAACCTTTTGGCATTTCCTCTCCCAAAGTTAGGGTTTTAGATGTTTAGGGTTTTCTTGTTTATGTTTTATGTTAAAAGGTCCTTTGGAGCCTCATTGTACTCATCTTCATGTGAATGAGAATAGTTGTCGCATCTCTTCTCAGAGATAAGATGCCACCTTTCGAGCAAGTTTGTTTTAGTCTACATTTTTGCGGTTTCATCAGGTTCTCTTTATTAATAGAAGTAATTTTTTACTATATGTTTGTGTGTTTATTTTCTATACATATGTATTTCATTTCATTCCATTTATAAATCCGACATTGGTATCAGAGTAGTCTTCTCTTTATTTATTTCTTTGTGCATGTCCTCAACAAGGTCAAGATACAAAGAGTTGGTAATCGAAGTAGTTGAGACCTTGCAAGACCGTCCCCACTGATCATGAAGGCCTCCCATGGTGGAATAAAAGAGAGAGGATGGAGAAGGAGATCCTTTTAAACTATTGCTCAAGGAATCCATCGCACAATAAAGGAACAAGATGATGGATAACTTTGCACAGATATTTCGGCGATTGTCGATAGGAGATGCATCTTCATCAAGCAACCACTTTGGAGGCATCGCCCCCTTGAAGGTACAAGTTAATTTTGATACCCCATTATTTGAAGGCCAGATAGATACAGATGTTATAGATAAATGGTTGAATCCGGTAGAGGGTATTGTTTGGTCCATAATTTTTCCAATAGAGAAAAGATTACATTTTTTCTCCTTAAGGCTATCCACCATGCCGAGGAATTTTGGGAGACTTACTGTGAGAAAAAGGACACTGAGGAATATGTAATATTTTTGGCCGCACCCACTTGGACCTCATTTAGGGATGTTATTAAGGAAAAATACTACTCTGTTGGAAGCTACGATAAATAGTATATGAAATGGACGACAATGTGATAGGAAAGGGACCAGACAATACCAGAGTTCACAAATAACTTACATACCTTGCACACCAATTTGGGTATAAAAGACTCCAAATGACATCTGGTGTTCAAGTATCGTGGTTTTTTGCATAGATACATCCAAACATAAATGGATTTTCTGGACATCTCATCACTGGGCACGGCTTATCAACATGCTCTCAAAATCGAGCAGACATTTAAATAGAAGAAGCGAGGGTTTTGATATGCAAATTTCTCACAGTAGAAACAATGAGAAGGTGGCCCCAATCCACATAAAAAAGGATAGAGCAAGGATGAACCCCCTCAAGAAAACCAGTCCAGTACACAAACAAATAAGGGTAATGAAAAGACAAATAAATATATTGGGAACTAGTGTGAATTCCATAAAATCGCCTGGTATAACATCGTTGAATGTCACTTGAAGCAGTTATTGGTGGTTGAGCTGAAAGTTTCAGAGTCAAAGGCAGGTTCTGACTCTAAATCAGATCCAGACAAGGGGAAGTGGATCATTTATGAAAAACCCAGTGCCATTGTTGATGCCACCAAGGTCCAACCAAGTGAACCAGAAGAACCAGAGGAAAATGAATTACTATTTCACTCATAGATGTGGGTGAAGGGTGTGGTGAAGGGTTCTCTATTGCATTTCATTATCGATAGAGGAAGTCAAAAGAAAATAATCTCAGTAGAGGTTGTCAAGTGGTTGAACATGTCGACGACACCACACCTACATCCCTACACCATCGGGTGGCTCCGCCAAGGAAGAGATATTCACGTTATTCATTAGTGTCATATTCCCTACGAGATAAATCCCTTAAGGGATGAGGTATTGTGTGATATTTCCCCCCTTGAATTTTTTGATGTTCTTTTAGGCCAACCATACTTGTGGAAATGGCATGTTGTATATGAGTCTAGACCTCACAATGTTATTATTACTTTAGGAAGAAAATTGTAAAGGACACCAGAGGTGATGTTATTTTAGGCCAACCATACTTGTGGAAAAGACATGTTGTATATGAGTCGATACCTTGTAGTGTTATTATTACTTTGGGTAGAAAATTGTATAGGATGCCATAGGTAGCTCCTCCTACCACCATTTCTCTAATCTCTGCTAAACAATGCAGAAAGGTCATTTCCCAAACCGAGAAATTTGTCTTCTTCATGATTCTCTCTCAAAGTGAACAAAAGGTCGCAGCCACATCCATGGCCTATGCACAGGGCCTCTCCATATAGTGGAATAAGGTGGAAAAGATCATGGAATAATATAAAGACAACTTCTCCTCACCCACTGGGGTACCGCTGCACTGTCAGGTCAAGAATTTAATCCATCTAACCCCCAGTTCATCTCTACCCAATGGGCAAGTCTATCGCCACTCTCCAATGGAAAATGAGGAAATCAAGCAATAGATCCAAATAGGGATGATTTTAAAGATGGAAATTTATTTTAAAATGTAGAATCCTTAGCGAATCTTACAAATCCTTCATATGCCAACTATAAAACGTTTGGCGATATTTTTGTAAAAATATTCAAATTTCTAAGGATTTTGTATATTTTGTATAAAATTTTGGCTATTTTAAAGGTAAAATAATTTTATCCTATAGAATTTAGGAGAATCATTTTTAGAATGGAGAATCATTTTTTGGGAAAAACCATGGAAAATTAGCCCATGAACGAAATTTATCCCTAAAATTATCCATGGATCCAAGAGTTGCTTCAAAAGAGGCACATCCAACACATCTCATCACCCTAATGGAGCCCAATTATACTCGTGCAAAAGAAATATGGAAATTGGCGACTTTGTATTGATTATATGGCCCTAAACAAAATCATAGTCAGGAACAGGTACCCAATTCCCCAAATTGATGACCTTCTTGACCAACTCAAGGAAGCCAAGTTTTTCAGTAAGATTGACCTAAAGTCTGGCTACCACTAGGTCCCAATAGAACATACTGATGTATGGAATATTGATTTCTAGTCCAAAGAAGGTATTTTCGAATGGCTAGTCATGCCCTTTGGTTTGACAAATGCTCTAGCAAATTTCATAAGATTGATGGATGATATATTGCGGCCTTTCAACAATTATTTTATGGTGGTATATCTAGATGATATCCTCATCTTCAACAAGAATTGCGAAGAACACTTGCTACATATTCAGTAGGTCCTTCACATTCTATGACAACACAAGATATATGCTAACCTGGAAAAATGCTCCTTCGGCATGAACAAGGTCCAATACTCGGTCTACATAGTTAATGAGCATGGTGTGCATGTGGATCCATCCAAGATCCAAATCATTCGTGACTTGCCAGCCTCGACTAGACTAACCGAGCTTTGAAGTTTCTTAGGACTTTCCAACCTCTATTACAGTTTCGTGTTGGGATTCTCCCATATTGTATGGGCCCTCAACCAAGTTACCAAGGGTGGTGGAAAGACAAATTTCATGTGGGGGAAGTCTCAACAACAAGGGTTCGACAATTAGAAAAATCGCTTGTGCTCAACTCCAGTACTCTCCTACCCAATCTACAACAACCTTTTGAGATTGAGACCAATTCCTCAGACTATGTCGTGTGTGGATTTCTCACTTTACAAGGTCATCCAGCGGAATATCATAGTGAGACACTATCAGATATAATATGTAACTACCCCACCTATGAAAAATAAATGTATTCGATTATACAAGTCTTTCGACAATGGAAGCACTACATTCTCAGCAACGAGATAATCATCCACATCGATCACAAGCCTCTACAGTTCATACAGACACATGGAAAATTACAAAATGAACACCATCAAAAGTGGTCCACACACTTGCAGTAATTCCATATCAACATCAAATATAAGACAGGGAGCACCAATTGTGTCATTGATTGCCTCATTCGACCTCCAATTGCAGCCTTAACCACAGTGCTCCACTCCTATGGCCATGACGCATCTGAGTGGCCCTAACTCTACAAGAGAGATCCTGACTTCGTTACCACTTACCAGATGTTGCGCATACGTGCACATGTCACTGACATTCATCTTCAGGACAAACTGTTATGCAAGTTGGGCCACCTCTGTTTTCCTTCAAGAGAGCATGCAGAGATAATTTGGGAAGCTCACTATAGTAGGATGGCACGGCATTTTGGCATGGAAAAGACCACACAAAAATACTACAAAATAATTTATATTGGTCGAAACTGCACCAGGATGTCAACAAGTATATCAGGTTCTACATTTCTTGCGCCATTGCCAAACCATCCACTAAGAAGCAATGTCTATACACCCCTCTTCCTACTCTTGATAGGCCATGAAAATCCATCTCGATGGACTACATATCGAGCTTTCCTTCCACCAAGAAGGGAAATGACTGTGTTTCTTTGGTGGTTGATCGGTTTTCAAAGATGGCCATCCTAACAGCCTGCAAGAAGAATATTACAGTGGAGGCCACTGCCAATCTATTCTTCGAATGGGTGTGGGTACACTTTGGGATACCACAAACCATCATATCAGATCCATACAACATGTTCCTTAGCACATTCTGGTCCAGCCTCTGGTCACTATTATACACCAAGCTCAACCAAATCCACTGCCTTCCACCTGCAAACTGATGGCCAGACAGAGGTCATCAACCGAATGATCATGCATATATTTCGCATGTACACATCCAAACATCCACACACATGGGATGAGAGTCTCCTCTATATTAAACACAGCTACAACAGAGCCCTTCATAACTCAACGAACCACAATCTATTTCAGGTGGGGTTAGGATTTAAACCATTGGATCCCATTAGTTTCGCCCTTCCCCTTGCATCCACATAGGCTGAATCATCCCATGATCAATCCCAGGCCGAAAAATCCACCAATTTTATTGAACGGATTCAATACATCCAACAATAGGTCCATGATATTTTACAGAAAGCCATTCCTAAGAAAAAACAATGCCATGATCAACACCAGGTGCCACATAAGGTTTAGGTGGGAGACAAGGTCTTGTTGCATTTGAAAAAAGAGTGCCTTACATGACCCCATTGGAATCTTCGTCCACTTCGCTATGGACCTTACACCATCACCAAGGTTGTGGGTTACAGTGATTTTGAGCTAAGTATTCCCCCATTCATTGGCCTGCACCCAGTGTTCAATGTGGACCTCCTTCGACCATACTTCCCACCATTATTGGACACATTGAAGATTGCAAAGAAGTTGACACTAGCATAGCTCAACCCTAACTGCATGGAACATATAACCATTTATTAGAGAATGGGATCTAAAATTAAGGACACTCACCAACAGAGGATCCAACTTTATCGGGTTGTCAGAGAAGGGAATCTCTTGCACCAAGGCAAGTGGCTGACCCGAGACCAAGTTTAAGAGAAGTTTCCCCATCTTATGGGGCATCTCAATGAAATGGACACCATTGCTTCCTAAGGGGGGATGAATTATCCACGTAGATATCAGTGGCCACCCACCTATTCCACTGGTTCAAAGAACAATTTCCATTTTGGTATTTTTTTTTATAGGTTTTTTGGTCCCAAACTTCTGGGGTCGTTTTGAGGCCCTAAACGACAGTTTTTGGGATCAACAATGACTAGCATGTATCTAGAGGCAAATGCTAGGCCGAATGGAATATTTATTCCTCGGCTATACCTTTCCAATGGTGTATTGAGCGCCCCAAATGGAGATCGTATGAAAAATATACATCCTCGGGAAGATGGCGTATCAACTACCCCCATCAGATCCCACAAACCTTTTGGTGTTTCATCTCCCAGGGTTAGGGTTTTGGATTTTCAGGGTTTTATTATTTATGTTTAATGTTAAAAAGGCCTTTAAAGACTCATTGTATTCATATTCTTGCGAATGAGCATAGCCGTCACATCTCTTCTCAGAGATAAGCTTCCACCATTCAAGCAAGTTTGTTTCAGTCTGCATTTTTACAGTTTCAGCAGGTTCTCTTTATTAATAGAAGTTAAGTTTTATTGTATCTCGGTGTGTTTATTTGCTATACATTTGTATTTCATTTCGTTCCATTTATAAATTCGGATCAATGTTGAAGTTATGTTATTCGAATGTAGCAAATACACACATGATAAAAATAAATATATAATAAAAATATCTCTCTCTCTCACACACATAACCAAAGAAGAAGAAATAGGTGATTAAGATATTAATCTCATCCATGAAATTGTTGTGTTCAATGCTCCCCATTATCCCATATTATCTCTTTTGATCATGTATTAGGGTTGCATGCACTAGGTTGGGAATTCTTATTGTGTCTACATGGCCTCTCCTAGACAAAGTTTATTGTAAGGCCTAAAGGCCCAAATTCTCATCCACCATAACCTCAAGATCCCTCTTGGCGGGATAATGTTATGAATGTGCTATCATGGACTAGGCTATTGTTTAAGGGGGAAATGGATGACTAATTCTAGTGAATGATTTTGGATATGTAAGAAATGAGGACCTAGCAATGAGTCACACTTGAGATTTTGTCAATCCTGTCAAAGTAGTTAACATGGTGACCTAACGTAAACTTAGCCCATAATTTCCTAAGGAATATAAAGGGACCTCCCTAGTATTGCATGGAGTGTTATAAACAAACATGAACCACTTGTCCATCTCATCCAATGATCTACAAAAGGGTGGAAAGTGCACTAATCTATGCACCCATTTTTTCTAACCAACTATTCATTATAATTCATTGTGGCATAACTCAAATTTCTTTAGGGTATTAAAATATTTTAGAGAAACAATTTTGATGGATTGAAAATTAACAAAAGTCCATTCTTATTTGGTTGATATTATTAATTGTTAGAGATTAAAAAATAGTCAATAAAAATTAAATTATTAATATATCTAGCTTTGATGTAATTATTAATTATATTTTATTTAAAAAATAAAATTTTATTTTATTATATTAATGATAAAATAAATTAAAATATTTAAAAAATATATTGCACAAATATTATTTATAAAATTGTTGAAATGTACCTAAAGAGATGGTTGTCCATACAAACACAACATAACAATATAATAACACCATTAAACATATAAATTTGAACTTGTGACCGATATATCTAAAACTAATAACATTGAACATTATTTTCAATACAAACACATAACAATAATAGAACAAGGTTGTGTGGCAGCGTAGTTCCTATTGGGTTGAATTGGGATAGGAAAAAGTAGCAGGGGCAGATGGAAACTGCAGCGAAGATGTGGCAAGAATCATGAAGCACAGGTGGTATCCATGCAGTAAATGACATGTGGCTTCTAGAGCCCCATTTATTTTTTGAAAGTATATAACAAAATACAATTTGTGCATAGTGGAAGATAAAAATTTATGGCAACACAAATATGAAAGGAGATAAAAAACAATTTAGTTTGAAATATATTAAATAAGTTACATGTTCCTGGAAATTTAAATCCATTTGTCATATAGACTGGTGAAAGATAAAATGTATGAGGAGTATGAGGACATAAATATAAAAGGAGATAAAAAACAGTTTTATTTGAAATATATCAAAAAATAAAAGTCTGTTACATATTCCTGGAAATTTCAATGCGTTTGTCATATAGACTTGGATTGGGGCTCCCACGGACCATAAGATAAATATGTACAAGAATAAGGACTGTAGAAAGAAGAAGTGGGCGACGGTAGAGTGAAATACCTGGAAAAAAAATAAATTGAAACGTATCAGTCTTTGGCTAGACATTTCTATTTTAAAAAGTGGAATAACTGGGTTGATAAACAAAGCAGGATGCGATCAATAGACTTACATTGATGGTACATATGACCCCTTTTTCTATTTGCTTGTTGATTCCTTTTCATTGATGGCATCGATGACTGTTGGAATCATGGAAACTGTCTGTTTCCTTTCATCGGCGGCCTACTTCAATTCCTTTTCGAGCCATTCTTCAATGTAAATTCTCTTTAGGGTGATGTTGATATCATTCCATATTTTTATGTTGAAAAGTTCATTTTCTAATTCCCCGAAGTCGATAGAAAGATTACGCAGAGCCTGATCAATTTCCTCATTCTGCACTGAATAGTCGACTAGCCATTCGTCGACGTCATCTTGACCATATTCAAGGATGATGTAAAAAATTTCCAAAGACACCGCCTTAAACATATCAACCTGTTTATCAAAATCTTGCCTAGTTAAGGGAAAGGAGTTGACGATTAAGTTGGGGTATTGGAAGTCGTTGGTCCTTCTAGCTAAGTTTATTCTGGACAACTTTGTGAATAATTTTTATTTTTTTGATATGGATTGTTCACATGATTGAACAATGAGATGCAGGTTCTTTACTTTTTCTTTCTAGCATGCATTTAATTGACCGATCCAGTTTTTGGATGGAAGATCTTGTTGTATTCTTCTTGTTTCTGTCATGTTGTTGAAAATGGTGCCAAAAGGAAGGACCATGTTTAAATAGAAATGTTCTTCATCTTTTAACTCTGCCTGCAAATGTTCGAGCAAATTATGTGCCCTAGTTCCAAGGGAAGTCATGATTTCTGATGTTTCCCATGCCTTAGTAACTAGTTCCATTCTTTTCTTGATATTATTCTCCACATATCCTTTGCAAGATGCGAGGAGGATGAAGGATCCTTTTAACTTGTCTACACGGTTGGCAGACAATGGCATAGGAATCAAATCCTCTTCCAATTCTTTGAACCGGTCCTTCAGTCTGGCATTCTCGGCCTCGATGCCTCCAATGGAATCATGAAGTGCATCTCTGGTCGCTACATGAAGTTGACATATTTGGGATGGCCACATGTTCACAAGTTCAACCTTTGAACAAGATTTTCCTTTCTTATCTTTTACATTTTTTTTTTCAATAATCAATTTTTTGGACTGGTTGTCAAAAACAACGCTCTGGAACACGAAGGATTCATCTTTGTCAAAATTTTCGGTATTATATATGTCCATTGGATGACTATGTTGGATTGTGTCTCTATGATGATCAAGGTAGCAGAGTACGCTATCCATATTAGGCTCAAGTTCCATGTTCTCACTATGAATTTTGGGCTCTTCCGCCTGTCCCACAATTTTTTTTCTCTTCTTGTATACTGGAAGCTTGTGAGAACTATCAATTTTAGAGTGACGAGGGTTGTTATCTCCTCCTACGTTTGAAGAACTATGATTTGCTTTGTCCCTGTGGTGGGTTATTGGAACGATGCTCTGGGATGTCGTACTTTTGGGAGTGTTATTCGTCGATTGAACACTCTTCTCACCGGGGCCTTTTTCTTGTTGCCTGTACAATTTAGTTTTTCTTTGAAGTGTGTCTAGGTCGCCGACATCAGAAGCAGGAGCGTTGTCTTCGGTGTCTCTGTTTTCGGTCAGGTGTTTTTTGAAAAAACTATTGTCGAAGCCAAGTGTTTGTAAATGTTGTAGAAATTTTTTATTGCGGTCGAACCCTCTTAGGCTTTCATCATATCTCAAGTTCAAGTTGCTAGAATGGGCTGTGAATTCGTCAATTTTGTTGACGTTCTTCAACACGAAGTCATCGAATTTCCAAGACAGAGGAATTAACTATTTTTTTCTCTTCTCTTGGAATAGATGCAACCAGTAGTTGTATTATTGTGCTACTTTTCTAACAAACATTATGTTTGTAATGTGACATGGAAGGAGAGCAGGTTTTTCCCTGGAGCCAAAAATCCTTATGACAGTGTAATTATCCAAATGTTCAAGTGTCCCCTTCCTATCCAAAAAACTGGTTTCCTGTTCAGATATGCAGGGAGCATCTTCTCCTAACAATAAAACTTTGAAAACAAACATGAATCCATTAAAAACTTCATAAAAACAGTGGGAGGCCTTATGATTTCATAAGGCCTGGTACCAGAACGTTACTGGGTCGAATTCCCAGTTGATATTCTTGGATAGAGACAATTCTGGAAACTGACAGCAATGTGTTATTGCAAAAACTAAGTAGGATGACACATAAAATTTATTTTCCCTTTTGAAGCTTGACAATTGGAAACATATTTCATGGGAAATTAACTTGCCCCAATAAAAAATGGATTATTCATTGACTGTGAAATACATAATATAAAGAGCCATCAGGGAAATAGTTTTTGTGGACTCATGTCCCGTTATTCTTGTAAACAACTAGGAAATTTCGTGGAATGGATTTCTAAATGAACTAACCTGCAAGCTTGTGATTTCTTCAAGAAATACCATCGGGTCTTCCAATAAATCAGGCAAGAGGTCCAACCCGTTATTATGATTTTCTAGGAACTGTTTGGAACCTTCTCCTTTGAACATCAATGTTGGCTCCGACAATATTAACATCTGGCGGAAGAATTGAGGTGACAAAGAAACAGAAGAGAGGTCCCACAGTGAAATAATTATTGTCTTAAATAAATTTATCGACGCACCAAGAGACCAGCTCCTTACAGTAAAAAACTTCAGGGACACAACCTGCACGAGCAATCCCAGAGGCCCAAATTACTTTGTTCTGGGTGGCAGGGGTTGAGTAATAAGAATATTCCCTATACCAATGGAAGTTCCGGTACTCGCGCCTGAATATGTTCATTGTATCTCCACATAATTGTTTCCGAGTTGATTCCATAGGTTTATGGGAACGTTGGTTTTCTCCAGACGATGGTTGAAATGAACAGTTGGAGGACTACTATAGTGCCACCGAGAATAGCACTTGGGAAGATACTCTCTAGTACCAGGGTATTCGGGTAGTACGGGTAAGGGTACTGTCTATCCTCCTTAGTTAGTGCCCTGAGATATTGGGCTGAGTACTACTGTTGGACCCCACACGTATATCAGAGAGCTATAGCACAGGGAAAACCCTTGTCTGTAGAACCATTGAATACCTAAACCTTGGGGACAACAACATAAACAAATCAAAACAGACAAGATCTATTGTCGCGCAACTGTGTTCGGGTTGCCAAGTAACTACACATTTATTCCTGGTTAAGAATTTGGGCATTTCATCACTGCAATATTCTTCAGTTTGGAAATTGTTTCACCATTATTTGAGACCTATTCCATTGGATTCATCTATTCTCCCTTATCACATTCATACATATCATTTTTCGGAAGAAAAAAAATTGACCCCACCCGCCCCTTTTAGGTTCCCTTGTCCTCATGGCCCATACCCATAGCCAAGACTTTGACACTCGCTTCAATACCTTGCAATATAGTCTCACCAAGACCCAACAAGAAGTGAAACAACTCAGTGTCAATGTTTCCGCCATCAATACAACCATGCAGTCCTCAATGGAGGAAATCAAATAAGACCTGACCACCCAGTTTGAATCTGTCTTTTCGTCCCTCTGCACCAAGCTTCATATACCTACAGATAACCCTTCCTCTGAATCACCCCCACATACTAAAGGTGAACATTCCTCTCATTCCCATAACTTTCAGCACCATCACTTTCAATGTGACCTATGCCTTCTGCAGGTGGATGTGACCAAATTTGATGGCTCGGACCCCACTGGTTGGGTAACCCAAATGAAACATTATTTCTCTTTATACGGCATTACAGATGACTTGGCCAAACTCCGGTATGGTGTTCTCCATATAGCTCAAGAACGTTGGCAATGGTGGCAATGGAGAAAAACTTCCCATCAAGGGTATATTGCTTGGACAGACTTTGTGGAAGAGATTTATGAATGATTTGACATTGACACCGACCATTTGGGCCATTTGACAAAGTTGAAACAATCAGGAACAGTGGAAGACTTTATAGTTTCCTTTGAGCACCAGGATTTTCGGACATAGGGCATGTCTGATGCCTTTTTCTGAGAGTGTTTTATCAGTGGCTTCAAAAATGAGATCTGGGCCCATGTCCTCATGGATCGGCCTCAGATTTGGGTGGAGGCTGCTAAAAGAGATAAAGAAGCACAACAGGTTGTATCTTCTCAAAACCGAAAACCCTCCTTTATCCCTCGCCCTAAACCAGTGAATCCCACTACTCCCTCTGCTCCACTAAAGATCCAAAAATTGACCAGGGATGAAATGGTTGAACGCCAACTCAAAGGCCTTTGTTATAATTGTGATGACAAATATTTCTCGGGCCACAAGTGTAAGGAACAAAATATTTTTATGGCCATCTCCGAGGATATTTCGAAAGACGATGTTGAAACTCCCCTTGTGTCTAAGTCACCTGAAACCACTAACATAACCCCTCCCTCAGACCCTCCTGAAGTAGAACATGTCATTTCCCTCAATTCTCTCACTGGATTCTCCACCCCCCAAACCCTCAAGTTAATCGGTTACAACAAGCATCGGAAGGTCATCATTCTGGTTGATAGTGGAAGCACCCATAATTTTATTCATCACCGCATTGCCCAAGAAACTCATTGCTACATCCATGCCGTCAATAATTTCCAAATCGTGATTGTCAATGGTGGCTCAATGAAATGTGGAGGGTTTTGTGAAAATGTGCGTCTCCAAATTGGTGACTACCACCTGAAATCTCATATGTTTGCTATCGACATGGGTGGTTGTGACATTGTGTTGGGTGTCGAATGGCTAAGGACTTTGGTTCCCATTTTCATGGATTTTAAGGAATTAACCATGCAATTCAACCAGGAGGGCCACCAATATAAGTTCCAAGGCATCATCATTGGTTCACCTGAGATCATTAGTTCCCATCGCATGGAAAAGCTGCTCAAAAAAGGTCATTCTGGTGTTATTTCCCAACTCCATGCCATACAAGCAACAGAGACACCCTCGGTGCTGCAATAACTCCAAGCCATCATTTCTAAACATCAAGTGGTCTTTTCCACTGCCTAGGGAATCCCTCCCTCCCATGGTGTTCATGATCATTCCATTCCCCTTGTACTCGGAAGCCTTCCTCCTAATATCCTTCTGTATCGTCACCCCTTTTCCCAAAAAAATGAAATTGAGAAAATGGTCCAGGAGATCCTTAATGCAGGTGTTATCCACCCTAGTACAAGCCCCTACTCTTCTCCTGTGGTCATGGTCCTGAGTAAAGAAGGTTCTTGGAGAATGTGTCCTAACTTACGTGCCCTCAACAAACTTACCATTAAAGACAAATTTCTCATTCTTGTCATTGATGACCTCTTGGATGAATTGAGTGGCATCGAATTCTTTACTAAACTTGATCTTCATTCGGGCTACCACCAGATATGTATGAAATAGGAAAACATTCCCAAAACTTCCTTTAGAATTCATGAGGTCCACTATGAGTTTTTGGTCATGCCCTTTGGCTTGTGTAATGCCCCCTCCACCTTCCAAAGCCTCATGAATCACGTGTTCCGTCCTTTTCTCCGTCATTTTGTCTTAGTTTTCTTTGATGATATCCTCATCTATAGTAAAACCTGGACAGACCATCTTGCTCATGTGGATCGATTTCTACATCTACTCTCTCAGCACCAACTTTTCCTGAAACAGTCTAAATGTGCTTTTGGCGCCTCAGAAGTAGAATACTTGGGTCATCTAGTGGCAAGGATGGCGTTAGGGTGGATCCAAAAAAGATTGAAGCTATGCAAGACTGGCCTCACCCAAAGTCTCTCAAAAGCTTGCATGGATTTCTGGGCTTAACAGGTTATTATCGCAAGTTTGTTAAGAATTATGGAAAGATTGCAACACCTCTCATTGCTCTTCTAAAAAAGAACTCTTTCGCTTGGACTCCAGCCGCTGCTCAATCTTTTCAAACCTTGAATATGGCCATGTGCAACACTCCAGTCCTAGCCCTTCATAATTTCACAAAGACCTTTGTCTTGGAATGTGATGCCTCAAGTAAAGGAATTGGTGTTGTCCTTATGCAAGAGAGTCGGCCTTTGGCCTTTACCAACAAGCAACTATCTGAAAGAAATCTAGGAAAATCAATCTATTAAAAGGAAATTTTGGCTATTTTGCATGTCGTTGATCTGTGGCACCCTTATCTATTGGGGCAAAGTTTCCAAATTAAGATAGACCATCAAAGCTTCAAGTATTTTCTGGAACAATGCATTTCCTCCCCGGAGAAACAAAAATGGGTGACTAAGCTCTTTGGATATGATTATGAGATCATTTACAAGAAAGGAAAAGACAATGTGGTGGTAGATGCACTTTCCCAAAAATATGAAGATGAAGGATCCCTTTTTTCTCTTTCCTTCATTGTACCAGATTGGCTCCAAGCCGTTCGCCAGGAATGGCTACAAGATCCAAAAATTTTGCATCTGATCCAACAATTGCATTCCAATGCTCCAGCTTCCCCAAGGTACTCTTGGCTCCATGATGAGCTTCGATATAAAGGCCATTTGTATTTATGTAAACAATCAAAGCTTAAATCCATAGTACTTTCTGAGCTTCATGCTACACCCACGGTGGGGCACTCCAGGTTCACCAAAACCTATGACAGGGTCAAACGTTCTTTTTTATGGGATGGTATGAAACAGGAAATTTGTAATTTTGTCGCTAAATGTTATGTTTTTCAACACAACAAGGGAGAAATAGTCAAATATCCGGGCACACTACAATCACTTCCGATTCCACCAGCTATTTGGAAGGATATATCTATGGATTTTATTACAGGCTTACCCAAATCAGGAAATAAATCAGTCATCGTGGAGGTTGTTGATCGCCTTTCCAAGTATGCTCATTTCTGCACTCTTCAACACCTGTTTAGAGAATCCACGGTGGCTCAAATTTTCATCGATCAGGTCTTCAAGATTCATGGCATGCCGCACTCTGTTGTTTCTGATCGTGACCCAACTTTAACAAGCAATTTTTGGCAAGAACTGTTCAAGCTACAAGGCACCCAATTGCATCTCAGCACATCTTATCATCCCCAAACTGATGGTCAAACGTAAGTTGTCAACAAGTGTTTGGAAACATATTTGAGGTGTTTTGCCTCAGAAAAGAAAAATCATTGGGCCCAATAGTTACCCCTAGCTAAATGGTGGTACAACACTTCATACCATACAACTACATGAATGACTCCTTTTGAAGCGGTATATGGACAAAAGCCACCTTCTGTTTTCTCATACTTACCTAGTGTCTCAAATTTCCAGGCGGTTGACCAAACACTTACAGTTTAAGAGACTATTCTCTGTACCCTCAAAGAGAATTTGGTCATGGCACAGAATCGCATGAAGCAACAAGCAGATCAAGGTTGCTATGAATGTCAATTTGCAGAAGGGGATCAGGTGTTTCTTCGACTACAACCCTACAATAAAACTTCCCTCAAGGCCGAGCATTGTTAGAAGCTAGAGCCCAAATTTTATGGTCCTTATACCATTCTCAAGCATGTGGGACAAGTAGCCTATCAGTTAGCTTTGCCTAGTCATTCGAAGCTACATCCTGTTTTTCATGTTTCATGCTTAAAGAAGGTGATTGGAACTAAGTGCCAAATTCAAACCAACCTTTTCGAGTTAGTTGAAGAAGGATCCATTTGGCTACAACCACAAGCATTTTTGGACCAGCGTGAGTGTCACCTGTGTCAGAGAACCATCAAGGAAGTGTTAGTCCGGTGGAAATATACAACACCAACAGATGCCACTTGGGAACCAACTACCATTCTGCATCAATTTCCACATCTCAAGCCTTGAGGACAAGGCTCTTTTTAAGGGGGAGGACATGTTAGGGTCCTAACCCGCACATAGGTAGAACAATATATTCAAATGTAATAAAGGTCAATATTAATAAGGCCAGCTTGCAATAAAATAGAATAAGTCGAATGTAAGAAGACCTAATAGAAGCTTTCGCTTCTAGAAGGATCTTCCTCTAGATGCTTCTTTTTATAGACATATTTAGAATAAATAGGAGTCGAGGGTATGAAAACCCTAGCTTGGATATTATTGTAATAGAGCTCTACTCAACTGGAGGTTGCCCCCTCGAAGAGGCCCTTGAAAATTACTTTGAGAATCAAAGTGTTATTTCTGTTGTTATTCTTATATCATTTCAGTGCTATTGTGGTGATAGTTCTAGTTGTATTGTTGTTATTCTGCCATTTATAGCATTTTATTTATGTTCTACATACTTTTTATATCTGGTATATTACAAACATCCTCCCAAAGGCTGGCTCAAACCACTGGCCAGTTCAGCTCTGGGTTGACACTATTGCCACCCCAAAGCTCAAACCCTTCAGATTTGAAAATTTTTGTCTCTCCCATCCAAACTTCTAGAAGTTAGCCTATCACTGGTGGAGCACTTTGGAAACACAGATGGGTACAAAAATGTATTTCTTCCATCAAAAACTCAAACATTTTAAACAACAGGTGTGCAAATGGAACAAAGAGGTCTTTGGGAATATTTTCCTAGAGAGGATATTACTGGAACAAAAACTAGAGAACCTCCACTCACAATTCATTCAAGCAGGATACACAATCACCTAGCAGTAGGAGAAAAGTGAACACAAAAGGAAACTAGAAGAAAGACACAAGAAAGAAGAGATCCTGTGGAGACAAAAATCTCAGGTTCAATGGCTCAATGAAGGAGAGAAGAACACCAAATTCTTCCATCATTTTATGATCCACAAACGCCTTATCAATTGCATCACGAAGCTAGATGACTCGCAAGGAAACACCCTATTAAATCATCGGGAAATAATGCATGATCTGACTTCTACAAGGATCTCCTCTCAGAACCCTAGGTGGATCGCACCCTATCAATATAGTGGGTGATCCAAAACATCCCAACTATAATCACCCAAGAACATAATGAGGCTCTCATGACACCAATAACGCAAGAAGAAGTGGATCATGCTATTCAGAAGTTACCCACAAGAAAGGCTCCAGGTCCAGATGGTTTCACAACAGACTTCTTCCACTCATGTTGGCCAATGTTAAGGGAGGAAGTGTGGCAGTTGGTGGAGGAATCACGCAACTCAGGAAAAGTTCTTCCAGCACTAAATTCCACTTTCCTCACCCTAGTACCCAAAGAAGAAAGAGTCGCAAACCTGAGGAACTTTAGACCCATATCTCTTTGCAACGTGATCTACAAAATCATTTCCAAGGTCATAACTCTAAGACTCAAGCCAATTCTACCCTTCATCATCTCCAAGGAGAAATCAGGATATGTTGAAGGAAGGAAAATCATGGATAGTGTCATTCGTGTCCATGAAATCATTCACTCTCTCAAAATCACTTGCACTCCAGGTATGCTTCTAAAACTTGACCTTTCAAAATCTTTTGACAAATTAAGTTGGCAATATATGAAAGCACTCCTATCGGCTTTCAGTTTCAACGGGGATTGGGTTTCCTGGATAATGAACCTCATTTCCTCAAAATTATTCTCAATCCTGGTTAATGGTGTCCCCTCTCAACCCTTCTCCCCCTCAAGAGGGATAAGGCAAGGTGACCCTCTCTCCCCTTTTCTTTTTTTCATAATGGGTGAAGGACTAGGACGCTATATCAAGACCTCAATTCAAAATGGATCCATCCAAGGCCTCCCTCTTCATGGATTACAACCAACAACCTCCCATAGCCAATTTTTCGATGACATGCTACTAATGAATAACCCCACCGCGCAAGAAGAAATCAGACTAATCTCCATCCTATCTGATTCCAGTGAAGCCTCTGGCACTAGCTTTAATCTGGCAAAATCACAGCTCTTCTTTTTCAATACTCTTATGGAAATCCAACATCACCTTTCTCAGATTCTGAATACCCTTGTCTGCACTCTGCCCTCTCGCTACCTAGGACTCCCTCTTTCTGACTCACCAGCCAGAAACATCTCCTGGGACTCTCTCCTACTCTCCATCACCAATCGTCTCAACAACTAGAACTTTCACTCCCTCAACCTTCCAGCCAGATTCGTTCTCTTAAAGTCAGTCCTCCAAGCCATCCCAACTTACCTCTTCTCATCCCTAGCTTCCACCCAATCAATCATAAAGAAAATATGGAATCTGCAAAGAAAATTTCTATGGCATAGACACAACCCGAACAAAAAATGGGCCTTAGTCAGCTTGGACAAAGTCTGCAAGCCTAAATCTTCAGGTGGTTTGGGCATCGGGACCCTGGTAAATTAAACACCACCATGGGAGCAAGAATTTGGTGGAGATGGCTCAAAAATCCAACAGATCTCTAGGAAAAAATCTGGAAATGAAAATATGCCCCAAATACGCACCAAAGTCAACTTATAAGAATGTAGGGGAAAATTCAAGGCTCCAACATCTGGAATGTGGCCTGGAAAAATCGACCACTCATGCAGGAACATGATTTATGGGAAGTTTGCAATGTTCAAAGTGCCCTATTCTGGACAGACTCCTAGGAGAAAATGCCACCCCTACAATTGGAAGAAAATTGAAAACCCTACGAAAATCACATTCGATATCTTTTCACTCTCAAAATGGAATATCTGCAGCCAGAAACCCCTAGCGGCTCTCCCCGAAAAAGTTGGAAATCAACTCATCAGGAACTCCAAGTGGCAATGAACTGTGACCTGGAGCATTGGAAACAAGCTACAACCTAAAGGCGAATCAAGAAAATCATAGACCAAGACATTCTCAGATGGGGATACAAACCTCATGGAAGCTTCACACTCAAGGAGGGCTACACTCTTCAGGAGAATTTCCATAACCTTCAAAAAGACAACATCTAGACAACAATATGGAAATCAAAACTTTGGCCCAAAATATCTACTTACCTCTGACTTCTACTACAAAAAAAAATCTTAACCTAAAACAACCTCCAAAGACGAGGTTTCATTGGCCCCTCGATCTGCCATCTCTGTCATCTCCAGGCTGAAACCATGGAGAACCTCCAAAATAACTGTCTACTCAGTGAGAACATCTGGAACCAGGCCACTCAGCTCATGAGAAGAACCAAACGAGTTAAAAATATAATCATAAGCACCATCAGGGATTGGGGATCCGATCCCTTCAAAAGTCCTATCTTGAACAAAGCCTGACAACTCTTACCAGGATTCATAGTGTGGCAACTATGGAAAGAGAGGAACAAAAGAATATTTCATTCCCATCCATATCCTCCTACCCTCCTCTGGAATACAATCCTCCTGCATCTCCATGAAACTCTTCGGCTACATTTATGGCTCAAGGAAGACTTCCCCACTGACTCAAGTGAGCTCTCGATCCTCAACTCCCAGGGCTTCTCGTTTTCACACTCCACCCCTTCTCAACATCCCCCTCTAATTCAAAAATCCCTCAATCCCTATAAGTGGTCCCCCCCCACCAAGCTTCCATAAGGTCAATTTTGATGGCGCATCAAAAGGAAATCCAGGACACTCAGGCTATGGAGCGGTCATAAGAAACATCTTGGGCCAAATTTAAAGCCTCACTGCAGGAAATCTTGGATACGACACCAACAATTCAACAGAAATATGGGGTCTCATCAAAGGGGTGAAAATGGCTCTAGATCAAAACCTCACCTGTCTGATTATTGAAGGAGACTCCAAAATCATAATAAACTTGGCAACAAAAATCTTGAATGGCAGAGATCCAGGGAAAAAAACTCCCAGTTGGCGCCTCCTTGTCCCTCTTCACAGCTTCCAGGCTCTTCTCAGACCTTCTCTAACTCTAACTCCCTCACACATTAGGCGAATTGCAAACAAAGATGTAGACAGACTGACTAATGCAGGGATTGACTCACTGCAGTAGATCATTCTCCAAGATCCTAGGCAGTCCCAAAGATCTCCCCTCTGGCTCTAATGCGAGGAGATTGCCCAGCTGGATGGCCCCAATCTAGACGGGGCACCACCTTTCTATACCTAGAATTCCTTCCAAGTCATAAATGATCCGGTGTGAGAGGGAAGCCGTTAGCATCAACACATATGATCAATAGTCGACAGATAATTTCAGGACCTCGGCAATCGGGAGTCGTGAGGTTGAAGGATGTTGTTTCTCAAAGTCGAGAAGTTGTGAAAAATGAGAGTGGATCTGGACCATTGGTGCTAAAGGAGTTCTAAACCATCGATCTCGCCCCATTGATCTGACACGAGGAAATTTTGGGAACTTGGCTATCGAGAGTCTGAGGCATGAAAGAAAAAATTTCCCAAAGTCGCGAAATCACGAAATGCGGAATCGTGATAAGTGAGAGCAGATCAGGACCGTTGGTACCAGAAGAGATCTGGTCCCATGGATCTAATGCGAGAAAATTTCAAGATCTCAACTATCGAGAGTCCAAAGCATGAAGGAAACTATTTCCCAAAGTCGTGAAATGGCGAAATTTGAAATCGCAATAAGCGAGAATAGATCAAAACTGTTGGTAACAAAAGAGATCTGGACCGTCGATCTAGCCCCATGGATCCGACGTGAGGAAAGTTCAAGATCTCGACTATCGAGACTCCAAAGCATGATGGTAGTTATTTCCCAAAGTCGCAAAATCGTGAAATACGAAATCACAATAAGAAATATCAGATTAGGACTGTTGGTTTTAGAAGAGATCTGGACCATTGATCTGATCCCATAGATCTTATGTAATGATCCCAAGCCATTATGCAAGGATCATCACTGTTTTGGTGTCTTTTTAAAACTTTTTCTGAGTGAGGTATTTCGTCAAACACTTTGCTGATCTACCTTTTAGATGTGTTTATATGTGTGTATGCAGCAAATAACA